>CALNHX010006981.1:0-80512 GCA_940337035.1 Agriotes lineatus
GGAGTAGATAATAGTATATTACACAACGAGAGCTGTAGGAAGCATATTACACGCGAGTTGGAAAAGTTACGCACAAGCCGCGTAGCGGCGCGTGTGTAATTCCACGAGCGTGTAATTGCTCTATAGCTCGAGTTGCGTACTATACTTTTTCTACGATCACACACATTTCGTTAAACGAAAAAGAAATATTTTATTAACTGTCAAACTATCTGTCACACCATCTTAAAAATTAGGCGGCTGCAGTCACATCCCTACACCGCTTCGTACAAACAACAGAAGCTAACTGTAACGTAATAAAAAAAATTACGTGTTAGTCATTATCATTACGTAACACTGTTTGTAACAACGATTTTACTAATCAAGTAAACAGTGCTTAATGAGCAATTTACTAATAAAGGAGTAGAAAAAGAATTTTAGTGCCATTATTGTACAAATGTATTTTAGAAGCTTTTTCAACAAATTTTATTCTTACAAAAAACTTGAAAAAAGTTATAGATAATTGCATAATGTCCTCTAAAAGAATTTTTATCATACACAAAAAATTCGCAAAAATGGAAAAAACAAGAGTAATGTACCACCTCCGCAGTAAAACACATTAGTTCTTACCTACGTATTTGCAACAAAAGCTTTATACGGTCTTAAGAGCCCTTCTTCACTTTCATTTTTTTTTAAACGATAATAAAAATATAATAAATTTGTACTCCACCCTTCCACAATACCTAAACACCAAAAAATTCTGGGCGCTCGCAAGTTGTTATCAAGTTATAGCGCCCCAAAGTTCGAAATTTAACATTTTTAAACCCTCATAACTCAACAATCATTGAGCTGATGTCGATGAGCAGTGCAATTTAACCCTCCAGTACCCGCACAAAATTCTAAGACATCAGTACCCGCACCGGTCTCGCAGTCCGACACCCCTCTGCCACCTCCATAAAAATAATGAGATATCTTATGGCATTAGTTACTTGTTCACTAACGTCTTCATAATCAGATATTTCCTGTTCAGTGTCACTGTTCATTTCCCTAGTTTCCAATAAATTATCTTCGTCAGACGATGGCACATCATCATAAAACGCGTTGTCGACATCCTCCTCCGCTATTATATCTCGCATCGTCTGTTCTAGTCGCGCCTGTTCTTTCTCATAAAATCTGCCACGTCTGTAATAATGTTTTAGTATAACAGTGTTACTAAAATTGCAGAAAATACTTCCTTCTTCTCACATTGGTCGTATATCAAAGGTAAAAATAAAAACAACTCGGGTACCCGCTTCGGTCTCTGAAACCGAAATTATAAATAACTTTTAAACCACTGCACGCACGAACTCAAAACTGCATACGGATCTTCAATGGCAATATATAGGAAGGTAGGTAAATGGGCGGTAAACTAACGCTAGCACATTAAGTACTATACTGCATCATGTGTTTGCTCGGTCTCACAGACCGTAAACGGGTACTGAAGGGTTAAAGAAGCGGTGCGTTGTTTTCACTTGTTAGGTTAGTTGCAGCCCTTGGTAATATGTTCTCTAAAACTCTTAATCCATTGTTTCTGCTATAGATTAGTTGGTAATTTGAGGTCCTGTAGGGCAAACATTATATTGTGCTTGTGTTCAAGATATATAGCTAGCTTAGCAACAGTCTATCCTTAACACACTGATTAAATGCTTGCCTCTAGAACAATATGTAGGAAAGTCATAGAAAAACTCGTTCCTGTCGATCAGTGTTGAGTTTTCTTTAGTCTTGAAGTTTCTTAAAAGTAAAACGTACTCAAATTTTGCGTAGTCTTTTTAGTCATTGTTTTATATACGTTCAGTTTTCTTCATGAATGTTTTGATTTTTTTATATTTTTTTTCTGTAATTTTTTTTCTTCAATTTTTGCTCGTCTTTCCGTTGCTTGATAACATGATTCCTATATTTTTAAAGCTTTGTACTTCTTCACATTCAGGTTCCTATTTCACCTTTCTACTTTGTGATTTTTTTCGCATCTCGCTACTTCGTTCACACTTTTTGGACGAATAAGCCAATTATATAGAATTCTTCAACAAGTCGTGCCAGGATTCAAGTTACAAGACTGCTTGATATTAAAAGTTTAATTTTATTGACACTTTAACACCTATCAAATGTCAGTAACTAATTATTTTTACATAGCAACCATATAATCTAGCAACGTGATGGCGAAGATGATAGCCATAAGATTAAAAATACTAAGAATAATGACAAAATTAATTCGAAACAAAATTAAATATTCAACAGGAAAAATGCAAATTTACAACCTTGACTGGATCGGTAGCCTCAACCAACCATGGCAGTATATCTTCTACTTTTTTGGCCATCTAAATAACTGTTCAATTCCAGTTTTATATTTTCAAGTTTTACAAATCAAGAAGGCCACAATTATAGCTTTGTAGTACACATGTATTACACAATTCATGCGTTAATGTGGCAGATGTTAAAATTGTTTTTAGAGCCGTGTATTTGTCATTTATGTTAAATGCCAAAAGGTTGCCGATTTTTTTCTCCACATACTTATACACAAAATACTGTACAAGTAGGTATGTATTCAGTTTGTTCAAATTCTGTTGTTTACGGTAAAGAGAAATTTTGTTGAAATTGTAGTAGGAGGGATGTTTTCTTACCTATAGACTTCTGGCACTCATTCATAATGATCCTTTGCCACATTTCTGATGTGAAATGTGAAAAAAAAACTTGTTTCATACACTACCAACCCTATTGTTGTTAAGGAAGATAAAAGTAAATAACAAATGTCATAATTAGGTACGGTTCCTTTTCCATTCGTGATATGACAAGATATAATTTTTAAAAAAATTTGAAAATGTAAATTTATAATCTCTTAAGAGTTTCAGAACAATTACTTCAATGAAACCGTTTAATCAAAGTAGTTCAATTTTTCTGAAATCTCGAATAAACATTTTTTATATTACAGTACACTGACCAAAATTTAAATATGGAAAAGTGGGACATTCAGAAGTTTGCAGAAGTGGGGTAGGGGGGGTATGCCGTGAAGTATTTGTTTTTTAAGTGTAGCTATGAAATGCAGGTGTCATATCGCTTTAATACAGTTTGTACACAGTTTACACATGCTTATTGTAACAGTACGTGCACTTACTTACGGTGGGCACCATATTGTAACAGTACATTTACTTAGCCCTATACTCTACTGTACTATTAATTTATATTGCCCTGGGTTCGCTAGCTTGTAGTGATATAAGACTCTTAACATCGTCAGTGCGGCTAAGGGAAAGCTAATATTGTTTTGGATTTGCTCGTTGTCACCTGGAATGCTGAAATTATGCATGCAAACACTGCCAGCAATAAAAACTCGACAGTTCACATAAAAAGATATAATCTGTAAGAAAAACACAAATACAAGAGAATACATGTACATAAAACAACAAGAGTGAACGACGTGAAACTGTCAACAATACTTTAATTATTTACGAGTGAAAGCTGTTTCTACTCGCGTTATTACATAAAAATACACAATAAAAAGGCTGTACACTACATGCATGAAAGCACCTTAAATAGTGCGTTAATGTTCAACTGTTGACACAAAGCCAAACACCGATAGCGCGATATGTATAGTCCATTTTTTTTCTATAATAATTTTCAAGGTCAACTTTTAGGGGATAAGTTGCATTCCTGCAGGGTCCCTAGTTTTAATAATGTTGGTACATAGATTTTTAGTTCTTTTTTCCACTAAAAAAAATATTTGTCATTTTGACAGATACGTCATAATAGTGGGTAAAACGAACAGCATAGTAAAATATTGCAAATTTATTAATTATTAAACTTAGGTACAATATTTGAAAATAAACATAATGAACGTTTCATTCCATGTAAAAAAATTAAATTTGTCAAGAGTTCAAATTAAGAAACTTTGACATTCAAAATTCACACATAACCATAATTTTGAAAAAGTACTACCAACACAAGGTATAAAAATTTCCTAGCGTTTTAATGACATATCTACCAACATTGTAACACTTTGACAGTTATTATAGAAAAAAAACGTACTTTAGTTAAATTCCGCACACAAATGCACTCGGTGAAGTTGTCTATTCTTTAAAAGTGCTGGTTGCTGGGTACGTTCAATTCAAGTGGACACGCTGCGTTAGCGGATGACGCAATAATTCCGTGTTAGATGCGTGTAAACCCCCGTTATCTTAGGCACGAAATCCTTCATTGAAACGCTTGCCCAAGATGTCGCAATAATATCTCACTTCGTATTGCAATTCTAAATAGAAACTAATTTTGCATTTGGTTACTCCCAAAAACGACGCTTCTATGGCGTTAAAACAACGGCTTCCTTCTATGGCAGATGCAGCAATCTTTGGTTTGATGCCTTTGTAGTGTGGGTTCCCACTAAAGATCCCTTTTGTGGCGGTGGCGATTACTGCAGGCCAACACTTCACTATTCTGGGCACTTCTGGTACCGTTGTTAGCACGCTTTGTACCTGGAGTTATATTGAAATGGTCTTTAGCCCGTTACACAACTCTGCTTGCAGAATCAATAATTTAAAGCGAGTCAATAAAGCACAGAGCTGGGGTAAGCAGGAAACTGCAAGAGTCACATTAGAAATTATGATTTATGATTACATCGGTCTAGCATTGCCGATATTAAATGAAATTACTTTAGAATGAATGGCAATAAGGCAGAGCTCAAATCGTAAATTGGAGTCACTGAAATATCAATTAACGTAAACTAAGAGGTTGGTGCAAAGTAAAGCAAATCAAAATTCAACAAATCTATCACCAAAGGGATTTATTACATGCGGGTTAAATAAATTTGCATATCAGTTTAGTTGAATAAGTACTACAGTTCTATGAACTTTTTAAATAAAGGTATAAAGGGCAGAATGTTCCAAATACAGTGCAAAAGAGCACAATAACAGATCTAAAGGCAAATTATAACATGGATCAACGACATTCAAGATTTGGTGAAATTCACACCAGGATTTGGAAGTGGAAGAAAAGTAGACACTTAAGTGAACTGCAAGTAGGTAGAAAGGAAGTGCGCGAAATGAACCACTAGTCAGTGCATCAATTAAGTGAAAGGACAGTTAAATTGTGCAATGTGAGTGACATTAAAAGACAATAATTACAAGATTGAAGGGATAATTTTAAGAAATAGGATTTTATTGTGAAAGTAATTAGTTTTAAGCATTTTAATTGTAACAGTACTTAATTTGAATCAGTTCAATTTCCGTTTTTTGTATTTCTGATCTGTTTTTGTTTATAACGAACTTGGCATTGAAACAATTGAAATAAATTATTTTGAGAGCAGTTGAATTTGTGTCTCCAATTAAAGTGAATTTTAAGCTATTTACAATAAAAATAGAGCACCATTGTGTTAAGCAACTTCTGGAGTAACAGTGAACGTGTGGGCAACGTTTTGCCAAATAAAAAAATTTACATCACCAAAGCAAGCTTTCGAACGTGCGAACGGTGACCAGCTCAACTTTACGAGGGGCGACTGCATTCAAACCAGGAGTCCAAATCCAGAGCTGACGACTGCGAGGCATCGTGGGGAGCTGCAGCACCAAGGCCAGCATCATCTACATCGCAGGCAGAGACTTCCTGAGAAGATCCACCTAGAAATTTTAAGGTATCGTAAAAACGTCATTGATAGCTTGAGGAGCCGGAAATGTATGTACCAGCGAGTCCTTACGATTTCGAGTAAGCAGCCGGCATATCCTAGTCTTCAGACAAATTATTTACCCAATTAAATAACCAAATTAGAATTGTGAGGTTAGTGGAGCGGATAACATCTGAATTCACCCAAGCCGCGTCCTTTTACGTCATGAAACAAAGAACACTGGAAACAAAAGAGAAATTACCCCGCGAAATTACCATAAATTGAATAAATACGTGATAATTTGTTCATAGATTTGCGTTTGAATTCACTGTAATTACACAAAAACGAACCGCACATTAAATCTATTTGTTGATGGATTAAATTTGACAGCGCATTAAGAGTTTGCGCGTTGCTACTTCTAAATTTCACAGCCCAGTGGCGTAACACGGGGATTTTTAATTATGAACATATGGGGGAACCTAACTTGCAGATTTTGAGTTTCATGCCTACCGAAAAATAGAGCTAGCCATAAATAAGTTAACTTGCAGATGTGCGATTTACTAATAAAGGGCAAAACACTATAATCTTGAACCCATTGATACGGTTAATTACTTGTTTATTTTAATCAGTAAAAATTTGAGTTTCAAATAAAAATATGTATAGGGTAATTTTTATTTAAATTATAATCATTCTCCTTAGCATTGAATTTCGGCTTAGACCGCGTAGTATTTGTATATGAACACTCAGCATTTTCTGGCTTAATGTGCCTTGCACCTTGTGAAGTCGAGCAAAAACCCGCGCGATGGCCATGCTCTTTGGTGGCTCGTGTTGTTTGAGTATCTTGAGAACGACGATACTTAGGCAGATTTGGCCGTTTTGCTGTTTGTGCATCCATATTCACTAACGTTTCGCAAGACCTTGCAGCTTGCATCATCAGAGTGAAAGTCGCGGTCTAAGCCGAAATTCTATGCTAAGGAGAATAATTCGAGTAACCGCGAAAGCCTCAAACAATACATAAATTATAATCATAATATTTAACATAACCTTTACAATATGGCCCGCACATGTACGAGTCGCTTGTCTGGTTGCAACTGTCCATTCCCGCAGTCAAACATCACGCAGTTTCCTGGCGCTCCGCTCATCACGGACTTTGTCTATTTATAACTCTGCTGGCTTGCGATTTCACTCACGCAATCGCGATTCACTTATAGTGCGTGCTGACTTAAATAATACATACGAAGGCATGTAAAGAATACGGTTAAGCGCATTACTGCAGTGTATTAGAAAAGTATATGAAATATATACAGGTGGCACGAGTTGGTCCGTTACAATATCCCCCCTGATTTTATTCTAAATTGATAACAGCTGAAAAGCCTAATTCTGAATTTGTGTAACCTGAGTGAACTAGCGGTGGCCCAAGGCCTATACTATATAGCTTAAAACATGTTATTCAAAAGCAAATAATAAAATAAAACTTGTATGGTCGAAGTCATTTTTATTTTATGATTATTTAAAAATACAAGAATTATGAAAGCAGAATTACTTATAAACTACAGGCACTATTTCTAACGATGGACTTATTTATTTATACGCGCTTAACAGTAAGGATTTATATGGTTGTATTTATTTGTTATTTATTTCACACGATTTGTGTATATCATGCGTGCTTCGAGTCTGATGAGAACTACTGAGAACTCCGGCGGCCGTGTATTTATATTCGGTTAATTTCCTTCGAGATCAATCTAGACTTCGCTCGACCTTTCTGGGAACCGCATGACGCACCCATCGCAGCTGGCTCCAAGGGCGCTGACGTCACGCCTCTGCACCTGAGGTCCAAGGTTGCAAGGTCGTTTCTCGAGGTTCTTGGACAATCGGGGCACTGGGTCATGATTCCGGGGCAATGACCGGCAGCAGGATCGTTAGAATATTTTACTTCTTTGTATGCTCTTCTTATTTTATTTCCGCCCATCCTGTCTTCTGTAAGTTTGTGTTCTATAGATTCTTTTTTTTTTCTTTTTAACATTTTCTTGCCTGCTTTCTCATTTCTTCATAGTTTGTTTTTGCCTGTCTAATGTTTTGTTGTACCATGCGCATCTTGGCTACTCCGCTCTCTCAATAGCTTGTTTATATTTTTCATCGAACCACTGTGATTTCTGGCACTTCCTTGATGGCTTTGCTTATACAATTCCATCTATCATTGATATCCTGTTCTTCTCGTTCGACTTTTAGTTGTTTTAATCTTTTGCTAAGCAGTTGTTGGTTTCTCTCTGCTATTGTAGAATTTTCCAGGTTTTCTGAGTTATATCGCTTCGATCTCATGTTTGTTTTTTGCCATCTGATAGTCAATACGTTTTGTCTCAGCCTTCCTTTCACTAGAAAGTGGTCACTATCGTAGTTCATACATCTATTATATTGAGTTTGTTTGCCGTGTTAATTTGTCACTGGAGCATTTTAATCCTTAGTAGAAAATGTCAAGTCACTAAATACTCCTCTTAATATCTAAAAATTCCTGTAAGAGAAGAGGCGAATGCCCAGGCAGTGGAGATGTAACAACAAGTCTACGTAATTTCCATCCTTGGTACACAAATAACTTGTAACATAAAACAACGTATCTGTAAGCACTGCAATTTGTTGGCATTGTTTATCCCGTAATTGTTAATATCTCATTCCAGGGCAGAGCAAAGCATTTACGCATGACAATAAACGAGCAGGGCCAGTGTCGGGTGCAGCATTTCTGGTTCCAGTCAATATACGAGATGCTGGAGCACTTCCGGCAGCAGCCGATACCGCTCGAGAGCGGCGGCAACTCGGACGTCACGCTCACCGACTACGTAGTCAACCCCGCCGCCCGCAGCCAGCTGCAGGGCTCTGTGGGGCGCGGGGGCTCCGCCCAGGCGCCTCCCAGCGTGCCTCCCACCGGCACCATCGAGCGCCGGGCGCCTCCGCTGCCAGAAGTTAGACAAGTGAGATAGTCTTACGTTTGTATCAACAGTTATTTGTGTTCTGTTTTCTTTAAGGATTAGATGTGGCCGAGCTGTACATATTTTGTTATTATGAAAGTGCATTTTCGCTGTATTTATATGTGTGTTAGGGTGGATCGATTTTTTTATTTTTGAAATGTTTTTGGCTTGGGTGCAGGATCGGTGCTCCTAAAAAATTGCTTTTGAATGGAACTGTTAAATTTTTTTGAAAAAGTATAGAAATTGAAGGTCTTTGCTGTATTCTGAAATGGTGCATTTATTACACAATGCAAATAATTTAATTTTTTTAAAATGTGCCGCATAATATTTGTTTTTTTTTTATTTGTGGTTGGCGTTGACCTTATTTATGCCGAAAGGACTTTTGCTTTATTTTTTTATTATTGTTTTTATACAAGGCCACTATAACATGTGATTTGACCGAAATTACTCATGAAGGGAGCTTCTGACTGGCTGCTTTATAACTGATTCATCGTATGAATAATATGTTGGTGGCACTGTAAGTCTGTGTCAAATTTGAGGTTATCAGGTTAGGTTTTGCGTCAGTATGAGTCAAACTGAGGCAAAACCTAACCTGATAACCTCAAATTTGACACAGACTTACAGTGTCACCAACAATACAATTCAGTGCTGCCAAACGTAAAACAAGTCGCCGTTGCTATGCAGAAAAGTACCACATTTCTAAACAATTTTGAATGTAGAAATGTACATTACCAAATGAAATGTGATAAAAATATTTATTGAATGAAACATAAAAAGAAAAATTTACATATTAGTTACTCAAAATTAATAATGAGATTTTCCACTTCAGTTTCATGCAAATTGATCCAAAAATTACTCTCTTTTTCCCAGTGCTTATTCCTCTTGACCCCGTCCTTAGTTTTTTTGGCATTCCAAGTTTAAACTTGCTTTTCAAGAGGTCGAATTCAATAATTCTGCCGAATTAGCCGTTTAATATCTTTTCATAACACCTACTTGTTGTTTGTCAATAACAGAACTCTCAACCTGACTGAAAAGTTCCGCGTAACAGCCTAGGCTGTTAAACACTTAACAGCCTAGGCCGTTAAGGAATAACAGAACAGTAACTTTTTAACATTGGCAATACTGAAATGTATAGTTGGTGATACTGTAAGTCTATGTCAAATTCGAGGTTAGCAGGTTAGGTTTTGCGTTAGTCTGTGTTAAAATCTTGAAACAATTTTTATTTTAATATTATTGGGGAGATACAGTCGATTGGGTGCATGTTTCCTGCGATAATGCGGTTGCATTTATTCGCCGGAACATGGCGCCCACATAAATCTAATTTTGGAATAATTGAACCGGTTGGAGTATTCTTCAACCCTGTAGTAATTATTTTATCTTTTTTTTTCAAGGAAACCAAGAGTTTAAAAAAACTGTTTTACATACACTTTTGGAATTCCCTTGTTCGTCTGGCAAACTGTAAATTATATTTTTATTTCGTTTACTTATTGTCACCTTACTAACAAATTTGTTTTCTGCGGTAACTCTCACATCTTGTATAAGTCCTGAAGAATTTTTCTCCTGAAAATCGTACGACACTCATTAATGACCAATAGAAAAATTAGTTCACGAGCATTAACCAAGACAACAACAAAATTTCTTGGAAATTTTTTGTAGGTAGATATTACTTCTTTTTAGGGTTTGTGTCGTTACGATTTTCTTACCGAATCTGCATTCGAGCATTAATTCATATCCGGAAATTATTTTTTGTGCATTCCAACAACGTTCTAATTTGCCCTCGCGTCCCGCTCAGGCAAATTAATACGACGTTGGAACGCACTCAAAAAATTTCCGGAAAGAATTAAGGCTCTTATGAGATTATATGTGAATATTTATTACTACACTGTTGTCATGATTGGATGCAACCGTAGTGTCCACATCTTAAGCAACGCAAGACTTAACCTCAAATTACCTTCGTTTTGTTCTTTCGAGTGTCGTTCATCTGGATTGGCTTCTAGATATTGGCGTGGGTTTTGAATTTTTCGTTTTTAGGTGCGTTCAATTTCTCATTGGCTTCAATTCCACAAGCTTTAAATCCAGCTTGGCGAGTTGCTTTAGTTCTCGATTTAATTGAAACTAAAGTGGCAGCACTCCACAATTTTTCTGTTTCCATTCTAGTAATACTTTTTGCCAATCACCTTTTAAAGCTTGAAAAAGGCTACATCTAGGAGTGGGTTAATAAAAGGGTTGTTTTTGAAGGCAAACACATAAATCTCTGGCTTCCTCACACTCTTCTGTAATACTTAGCGACGTATGACTTGCCAAATTGTCGCCAATAAGGACTTTAACTCCATGCCTGAATCATCAGTTAGGTTAGATATTTTCACCAGGAATATCCTTTAGTGTATCTTACAGGTGGTCAAAAAATTCATTTATAACTTCTTTTTGTGTATTTTACTTAAAAAAAATCGCTTCCTGGTCTTTGAAGACCATGTGACCTCTTTACGGTTCAGATATTGTTGATTTTTTTTTAAATTTTGTTGTGTTGAAGGTGTAGCCAAAATCAGCAGCAACATCCATTAGTGTATCTTACAGGTGGTCAACAAATTCATTTATAACTCCTTTTTGTGTATTTTACTTAAAAAAAATCGCTTCCTGGTCTTTGAAGACCATGTGACCTCTTTACGGTTCAGATATTGTTGATTTTTTTTTTTAATTTTGATGTGTTGAAGGGGTAGCCAAAATCAGCAGCAACATCCATTAGTGTATCTTCCAGGTGGTCAACAAATTCATTTATAACTCCTTTTTGTGTATTTTGCTTTAAAAAAATGTGATCCAATCGTTTCCTCGTCTTTAAAGACCATAGTGACCCCTTTACGGTTTAGATTTTGTTGATTTTTTTTAATGTTGTGTCGAAGGGGTAGCCAAAATCAGCAGCAACATCCATTAGTGTATCTTACAGGTGGTCAACAAATTCATTTATAACTCCTTTTTGTGTATTTTGCTTTAAAAAATATGTGATCCAATCGTTTCCTGGTCTGTAAAGACCATAGTGACCCCTTTACGGTTTAGATATTGTTGATTTTTTTTTAATGTTGTGTTGAAGGGGTAGCCAAAATCAGCAGCAACATCCACTAGTGTATCTTACAGGTGGTCAACAAATTTTTGTGTATTTCGCTTTAAAAAAAATGTGATCCAATCGTTTCCTCGTCTTTAAAGACCATAGTGACCCCTTTACGGTTTAGATATTGTTGATTTTATTTTAATTTTATTGTGTTGAAGGGATAGCCAAAATCAGCAGCAACATCCATTAGTGTATCTTACAGGTGGTCAACAAATTTTTGTGTATTTCGCTTTAAAAAAAATGTGATCCAACCGTTTCCTCGTCTTTAAAGACCATAGTGACCCCTTTACGGTTTAGATATTGTTCATTTTATTTTAATTTTGTTGTGTTGAAGGGGTAGCCAAAATCAGCAGCAACATTCATTAGTGTATCTTACAGATGGTCAACAAATTCATTTATAACTCCTTTTTGTGTATTTTGCTTTTAAAAAAATGTGATCCAATCGTTTCCTCGTCTTTACAGACCATAGTGACCCCTTGACGGTTTAGATATTGTTGATTTTTTTTTTAATGTGTACATACCTCAGAATGCTTTTTTTTAATAATGTCAACAAGACAATTCGTATGCCAATTCCCTTGCGTCCTTAGTAAATTTACCATAACAGATCTCATTGCACATGAATATATAATTCTTTAATAACTGTTCTGTAAACACTGTGGGTATCATACTTCGGCTTAAAACTAAGTTCAACACCAAGGTTTTGTGTTTGTTTTAAAACATATCTGATAAAGGTTGCTTTTTTTACATTATCTCTTTCAGCTGCCATTTGTAGTAGATGCGCGATCACATCCTGAACAGTAAAGGTCAATTCGCACTATACGTACTGTCAATGTCACTGTCCAGGACCGACATCGTCACGTGCATGGAGACATTCTCAAAAAAGATGTTTATACATGACGATGCCGGTCCTCTTAAAAACTGAGTATGTAAATTTCAATCGCCAGCGTCAAGTTGTAATTTCAGTTCGAATACTAGATTTTTACCAATATTATAATACCGATTGGTGACTTGCGCGAAGCAGCATATGGATTTCATTGTTTAAATCCTGAATTTGAACAAATCTAAGATCAAAATCCTACATATTTAGGTTTTTATATCTTAGGGACCCACATGTTTGTACGGTTATTGCGCGTAGACTCCTCGTCATAATAAGATCATTAATCGGGCAGTTGCGATTAGGCATTGCTCAGAATTCAATACCACAGAAATTTATCTAAATACGTTTTAATGACTTATTGACGTGACGGTAACGATAACGTTGACAACAATTACATCTCATATTTTTCGCCTTAAAATATCCTTTTTCGCTTTGTATTTTATGTCATCTTGACATTTTTCTGTGAAAATAAATACAACACACTAACACGGTCCACTTTGAGATGTGTCCCAAGGTAGTCCTTTTGATCGGTAGTTTAAATGACCTTGCCACTTGGTGCTAAGTTCACAATCTACTTAGAACTAATGGGGAACTAGAAAATACATGAAAATTCAAACATTTTGGAGAAAGTAACTCCTACTAACATTTGAGCTAGTTTAAAGTCAGCACATGCAAATACTTACAGGTTGTAAGAACCGGAAAGAGGAACAAAACTTTTAATTTTTGGTTCGTGTCTAATGTATTGCTTTTCTAAGAGCGCTAAAATTAAAATGATCAAATCTGTCTCAATGTGCACTTGTCTCAACGTGGCCTACCCGACCCTACCTTTCTCGGAGCCATAACTATCGTAAGATGCAAATTCAGACCAATTTCATGGTCACTTGTTTGTTTATTATTATAACAACCTGTATAAATGGCATTAAATTATTTTGTGTGTTTCTCTATTTAATCAAAATCACGATAAAATGTCACAAGAATGTCCAGAAACTGAAACGAGTTGTTTATTTTACTTTTCTGTACTATGTAACTGCAAAGAACCAATATCTTTATGACCCCCTACATTGATCTCTGTACGTAATAAGTCTTGAAGTATGAGCATTACCTCATATGCAACGTACCAAATCGATTGATTTCCTCTAAGCAACAGATTCATTCCAAATGTACATGTGAGCTAAATTTGTGGATGGAATTTGAATTCCAGTAAATCCACACTTTTTAATAGTTTTAAGTTTTAAGATTTGAAATGAGCGCAAAAGCAGTAGCATGCAAATTATTTAAATCTCTATTAAACAATGCTCTGATTAACCACTTAGTACATACCAGCTCTAATTCAACTGCCTCTTTTATTGTTAATTATCCTGTCGAGGTCATTCGCCTATAATATATATGAAACTAGAGTATATGAATTAATATTACAGTTAAATCTTACAGAAAAGCTGGAGAAATATCTTTTATTCACAACCATATATGTAATTAGATCATTACCGACTTTTAAAAAGTTGGAAAATGAGCTATTCCCAACTTGTAACTTTCCAACCGATCGGAAAAGCGATTGCCGTCGCAGCGATTGGAAATGAATCCATTCCCGACCACTGTGTAGGTAGGGACACTGGGAATATCGTTCATCCATTCGTGCGCCATACATTCCCGACCGCTGTTTAGAATAAAGTGGTTGCGAATAAAATAGTATACATACCATGATGAAAAGTTTCATTCCTGTCTCGAGATAAAGTTGACCCCGACGCTACGCATCTCGGTTAACTATTTAATCTCTCAACAGGAATTAAACACTTTCCACCTCGGTATGTAATATACTATGTCACCTCTTTTTGGAATGAAAAACTACCCCAGACTAAGAGAACACAATTTGTTTTATAAATAATCTCAATTTTCCCCTTTTGTTTTTGAAGAGAAGCAGATTGATTTTCCCTTAAAATACTAGTAGTGGTATACCTTCACAAGTCCTTAGTGCTTGTTGTGTAGCCTAACCAATAGGAAATTCTATTAAAAGTTCTTTTATAAGATATTTATGTAGTATGCACTCTGTCATGCTACAAACATCCAGTCTTTATCAGGCAAGATATTACAGAAGTGTCTTTCAGTCATTCCTTTATGATCTAAATATTTTTTTGCCATACATCTGATGGCAGATTGGGTTAGCGGGAGCCCCCACTTAGCTGCTGTTAAAATAGCATCCACAATACCTTTTTCTTCAACATCAGTACTAATGTAATCCTTGCAAGTCACATGTGTAATGTAAAGTAAGCATGTAATGGTTCACCGATGTTTCGTATGTATCACCGGTGAACAAACAGCAAAACTGTCTGAGACGAATTCACATGATGTATTGAAGATGCACAGCGACATCTAGTGGAGATTGTACCTCTATCTTGAGAACAAATTTCTATTTAAATTTATGGCGGTGTTGAGGCTACTAAAACTCATGTATCACCGGTGATTCATACGGGAGCTAAGGTGTTAACACAATTTTATAAAGTTCCTAAATTGACCTGTAGATGACGCTACAAACCCCCATTGTAAAAAATGTGGAAGTGTCTCAAGTTACACGTCCTGTCTCAGGTAATCCCGTTCTAAGGTAGGTACACCCAAATTCTCACTAGCACTCCAGTAGTGTTTCCAGCTAGGTAGCTGATGATAGCCCACAAACATGTCGTCTGAGCAAAAAGAGAGTTGATCAAGGTGCCTTTGGAATTTTGAAGTCGTGTATTATAACAACGGAAAAGGTGGTATTTGACATTTGTTACAAAGTGAGGTTATGATAGTCTTTTTCTGCAGGGTTTCAGTAGGAGAGCTGGTGACATTTTTTAGTAATCACACTTAGGTAAGGCCTATTTTTTGAGTGAATGTTGCTGGAGGCATGTATAAGTGTCATCTGTAAGGATTCTCCTTGATAGCGGTATCGGAGGGAGGCAGAACACCCCCAATTTGGACTGTAAGCATATGTCAAATTCGACGTTAGCAGGTTAGGAGAATCCTTACAGATGACACTTATACATGCCTCCAGCAACATTCACTCAAAAAATAGGCCTTAACTAAATGATCACTAAAAAAAATCACCAGCTCTTGGACTATTTAGAGACGTTTCCGTTGCGTTTCTTACGGGAAGTCTTGAATCACATTGCGATATTAGCCACTGTCTATAAAATATCAGTGACAAGGCTTAGGTATAATTTTCTGGTGTTATAATACTCATACATACATACAGGGTGTTTCCTCAAATTTTGACAGCTTCTAGCTTTATTATGCTAGGAAAACATTCTTCAGATAAAAATTTTAGAGGATCATCCAAACCGTCCGAATTTGCTACTTAAAGAAACAATTGAGCATCACGGGTGAACTTTTTGACTTATTGTATACTTTTTTTTTAATGGAACACCCTATATATTATGTGTTTATTGGAATGCGCTTAAAATTCTCTTGCCTATAATTACTTCATCCATTGTTGAAATATCCGTTATTAAAGAATCAAAATATTACTAATACAGAGAGATCAATAAAAAACCAATTAGGGTAGGCTGTGATATGTGTTATACGTTTGGCAGCACTGAAGTGTATTGTCAGTCTATGTCAAATTTGAGATTAGTAGGTTAGGTTTTGTTTGTTCTTTGACAGAGGCTGTCACAAAACTTAACCTGCAAATCTCGAATTTGACATAGACTGACAATACACTTCAGTGCTGCCAAACGTATAACACATATCACAGCCTACCCTAATTGGTTTTTTCTCTCGTTACTTTATTTCATATAGTAAATTAGTAATATTTTGATTCTTTAATAGCAGATATTTCAACAATGGATGAAGTAATTATAGGCAACTTAGATATTTTTGAAAAGCGAATTTTAAGCGCTATCCAATAAACACATAATATATAGGGTGTTCCATTTAAAAAAAAGTATACAATAAGTCAAAAAGTTCACCCGTGATGCTCAATTGTTTCTTTAAGTAGCAAATTCGGACGGTTTGGATGATACCCTACAATTTTTATCTGAACAATTTTTTTCTAGCTGGAATAACAAAGTCGCTAGAAGCTGTCAAAATTTGAGGAAACACCCTGTACATAATCGATGACCTCTTATACCCGAAGGTGTCGAAGGTTATAATACACATTACTTCTAAATTCCAGCTGCGTGGCGCAGCTGGGTAAGCGCCAGGCTTGCATTAAGCAAGTCCTCGGTTCGAATCCCGCTGGGGTCGGAATTTTTCCGTATCCTTGGCGATTCAAATCGGGCTCAGTGAGACCATTCACAGTTGGGCACCAAATTAACTGTGCTCTACTCAGAACCACAGACCTAAGAGATAGAGTAACAAGGTCAACATATCACCAAGACACACAACTTAAACAATGGTTGCTGCGCAAGCACCAAAGGCGCGCTCCAACTCTGTATCCCGAATCCGGGGCAAGTTGAGCATTGTACCGCCAGATGCCAGCGCATAAAGCACCAGCCTCTACACCGCAAGGTAAATGAGGTTACTGATTATACATACATACATACTTCTAAATTCCAAAGGTATCTTCGATGAACTTTCTTTTTGCTTATTTTATATTTAGCCCAAGGGCCATTAGCTCCCTTTCAAATTACTTTGAAATACCAAATCATCTACTACTGTACCTAACAATGTTATAAACCTATCAGTAGGAGTTTCGCATGACTGAAATGCATCGGCAATGACATCTTTAGGGTTGCCACCTTTCCTATACACCAAATCCGGACATATTTTGTTTTCGTATTCAGAAACTAATAATAATAATAATGATCTACACATACAAAACGAAAAATTTTTCCTCTTATTGCCTCATGATGACCTTAATTTATGGGATTATCCAAACCAAGTGTCAATATTTAACAATTACCTAACACATCGAAGTCAGAAAAGTAAAACGTAATGACTACGTTGTCACATAAACGTAATGCATTGCCCATGCAGTAAGCAGATCAGCTGTGTCAATAACACCTACAGAAAGGCCTCAGGTCCAGTTATGGCCGCCGATGTGAACTATGAGTACAGATCATAGCAACATATTTATCGCAATTATCAATAATAATTGTTGAGCTTTTTTAAGTAGTCATTGAGTGAGTTTGTTAGTGTTTGGTGGTGTGCGTGTGAGTGTTAGTTAATTTTCTTGGGTGTCATTATCATAACGAGGAAAGAATGGTGAATATTAATTGTACAACCAATGCTTTCATTAAAATTTATATAATAATAATAATAATGTTGTTTATTTAGCATATATAATTGCTACATTTACGTTTAACTCGATTCTAATATTTACATCGTTATTGTGGTAAAGTGAATAATAATCGATTGAACAAAGGAGATAAGGGTAAAAACCAAGTACGTTAACAAATAAAATTCAAATTTCATGACAAAAACATCATTAATATCATAAAAATAAGGAGGGAGAAATCATAATTTATTAATTTTATTCTACATCACTATTATTAGTCAGATTGACTTGAATCGCTTAAATCGCAAATATATTGCACACAATTTCACATGTATAAAGCAGTGCGTAAAACTCTTTTGTTGTGAATATGCAACATATTTATGAACTTCTATGAAAAAAAAATGAATGCATAATAATTGACACTGACAACTTATGACATTTCACCCTAAAATTTGAATTTTTCCTTACCTAGGGTACCTTGATGTCAATTTGTCATTTGTAGGGTACAGACAGATCGTTGTCCCCTCTCACTCTAAATCATTTTAGAGTAAGAGGGGGCAACGATTAAGGTACGGATCTGTCCGTACCCTAGAAATGACTAATACATCAAATGGACATCAAGGCACCCAGCTCTACCTAGTGTGAAGTGCCCCATTTAATTTTGAGGTTAACATTGTGCAACCTGTACTAACGTTTTTTATTCAAAATTTCGGTTTTTGCTTTGAAACTTCGTTTTTCATTACAGAAAAAACGAATAGGTTGCAACTACGGGCTCATTCACGATTGGTAAGCCCATTTCAAAGGGGCAGTCTTCTTTAAGATAGGCACATGTAAACCCTCTGCGCCTATACGATTTAACGCTAAATTCTACAGACGGGCGACCTTTCGGTAATGACGTCATGCCGAAGAGCTGTGGCCTTTATCTTTAGTTGGTTTAGGGTGTACACGCACTGGACCCAAATTCGAGGTTAGGTTTTGCGTCAGTCGGTGTCAAAACTGACGCAAAACCTAACCTACTAAGCTCGAATTTGACATAGACCTACAGTCTATAGACTACAATCAGTATTTCCATAGCCGCCCAGGACATAAAGACTTTTTGAACACCCGTTATTTAATGGTTTGTTTGTTTTGTTTTATTATTTGATTGAATAGGGACGTGTACATAAAAAACGCTTATTTTCAGTAACTTAAAAAATTTGTTGGCTACTGATTATTGGTTTTTTAAATGTACAAAATTTTTATTTGAACAAAGCAAAGTTAGCCGTTTGGGGCAGCAGAAACATTTTCTTATTATTTTACTAGATAGAAGCACCAATTCCTCACCCAGCATTTTTGATATAACAGAAAAATGTACAAGAGCGATCCACCCTAATGTGTATTGCCGCATCTGTTGATTTTGTGAATGCGCTTTTTAGCACTCTTTATTTCCGTAGTTGTCTATTCTTGTGATCTTATGTAGCCGTTTGTATCGAATGGATTTACACGACGATGTTCTCCGTCTCGCTTCATTGGTTGCTAAAACGACTGCTCTAAACTGTGATTCCGTGGTAAAAAATTAACTTTTATACTCGAAAGGACTTTTAGCAATCAAAGCCATGGACTGAGACGGACCCAAACAGATTGTAAGAGGCAGCTTGGAGCATTTTGTTTATTTAAGGTTGGCGTGTAAAGTTTAGTTAATGCATTGTACATACTTATTTCGTATTTATTTTATTACGCTGATTTAGTTCCGTTTATTTCGAGATGAACTAATTTAATAATTTTATAAAGTACAAAGTGTAAATACAAGTGTAACAACATCGAGCTGGTTTTATTTAACCCCGCTTCGTTTGCTTGCGCGCGACACGTAACTCTCCCTCCTTGCAGATTCAGACGCACAACGGCAGCGTGCGCACGCAGGAGACCACCCTCGAGCAGATCAACGAGTCCTCCAGCCGGGCCGTCGAGAACCAGTACAGCTTCGTCTAAGTCCAGGCAGACGCCGCAACATAACGACCTAAGCGACAATATAAAACTTTTTATGTAGTAGATGTACTTACCGTCTGGTTTGTGGGAGCGTTTGTCCAGCCCACTTGTTGGCATTTAGACAGGGTTCGGCCCCACCTTGGAACCTCGAAGTCAGTTGGGAATACGGGTTGTGAAGAGTATGAGAGTTTGGAGAAATATTGAATATTTTATTCACATGTTGCGACCACAATTTTTACAGATTTTAGCACGGTAACTGGTGTTCAATAAAATAAGGGGTCCAGACTGTGCCTTGGTAGTCGCAGGTCATTTTCATAACGACATAACCTCACTTTACAAATCATTGACTACTGCACATAGCTTTATAATTAATCACTACAAAAGATGTTTTCCCAGGATTCTGAACCAATTTTTTCAATTGAACACCTGTTACATGCGGCGTCCATTGCGCAACACAACAAACTAAGGCAGCAAATGTTATGAAAATTCCATATCCATCAAAACAAATGCCAGGGAATGAACCTTAAGCAAAGTCCGAACCCTGGCAAACCGAGCGAGAATCAAAATTCCCCTTATATTTCCTATCCGGTAATCAGGGGCCGTCGATTTGATTGGAACTGGTGGCGATTGTTAAAGAAGACGGGGACACTATATTTTTGTGCTGTTGTAATTCTGGAAATAAATGTACATTGCCCTCCTAACCCCAACCCCGATGTAGTCAATTCAGTTGTATTATAAGTATTAGCAGAGAATTATTTAAATAAACGATTGCGTCCAGCTTGGTATCACTGCTCCTCCCCCTCGATCTGGTCGTTCAGTATGTCCACGAGGTGTGCATCCGTGATCACCTCCACCTTGGCGTCGCCGACGATTTGAGCCAGCTTTGCGGCTATGACGTGCTTGCACGTTATGGCGTTTCTCGCCTGCAGCACTTGGTATTTAAAGGCGTGGCAATGGCAGAAGTTGATGTCTGGGAATATGGTGTACTGCTCGGTGCGACTTAAGACCTTGATTATCTTTCTGAAGGCGTTGGGTGTTTCGTACTGAAGGAAGCGGCCTTTCTCCAACAACTCTGCTGCCCGTAGAAAGGTGCTGCCAAAAACAGCATGGAGGGATTGTAAAGTCTCCTCTGTAACTATTTCAACTTAAAAAAAAAAACAGTTTGGCGGTGCACCCTACTTACATTTTGCATCCTGCCGATATGAATATTCAGCGTCTTTGAGCAAATCAAAGGCTATCATTGGTAAAATAGGGGTTACTCTACAATTGGAAACCGTTTAGCTTTAAACCGTTGTATAAAAGTGGCCAAACTACCTTTCTATGTCTGAAGTCATTGTTTATTTAGGTCAGAGACACGTTTATAATTTACATAGAAACTATACATACACTTATATATCACACAATATAAATAGTTGCTGCTAACCGTACGAAATGGTCGTTTAAAGCAGTTTTCTTCATGATTTAGTTCCGTATTCTGAAAAAGTAAGGTTAGAATTTCCACTCAAATTCTCTGGAAGTGTCTATTCGACCAGCAGACGGTAGTTTACGCCTTGGGGTTCCATGTTTTCAAAATTCACTTTTTAAATCATTTCATCGCATTGTTTATATTAATAAGTTTCTAAATAATTTTGTCGTCGACTAGCGTCACAATGCCATCTTTAATGTAGGGAAAATCATGCATAAACACCTACTTTATGGCACGAATGCCATAAAGTTGTCATAACAACAAAATAAACACAAAGATCAATCAGATTTATTTATATTAATAAGAATACTACAATTGAAATTTCCTGATATTGTGATACCCGACATAGATGTATTAGCGGTAGAAAGAACATCATTACTCGTTGAAGAAACATTGCTAATCTGTCCACTAGCAGCTCCAAGGGTTCGGGCAATCTTGTTTTTATTTTCTCGCGAATCTGCAATATATCCCTCAGCAACTGCATCACTCTTCCAATCTCTATGTCTTTTGAGGGTTCTAATATCAGCACCGCTATCTGCTAAAATCGTAGCGGATGTTCTCCGAAAGGAGTGACCCGTATACTCAGTAGCTTTCGAAATTTTCAGATACGTGGCGATCTTTCGAGGAATCTGGCCAAATGTGTTAATGCCAACCGGATTGCATGTACATCTTCCGCAATTATAGAATAAAAAGAACTTCTCAATTTTCACATGTTTTGGTCTTAAACTAATGTACTTTTTAATAAGATCAGTATAATTCACTGCGCCATCATCATTCAAAATTGTAAATATCCTAGTCCTGTGAGTTTTTGTGTCCCTGATATAAACAACCAGCACAGAGCCTTCCTCCTTGACATCACCAACGCATAAATTATGAAACTCTGCACGTCGACAAGCCCCAAACAAACCAAAAATTGCAACCACCTATAAATAACATTAGTATGACAGAAACTATAATAAACTTTGACATTTAAAAAAATAAATCGTACCTTCATAAGCAAGTACTTGTCATTTGGCGCATTTACAAAAAAATGTATTAATTGTTCCTTTGAAAACACTGCAGACTTCTCTGGTGCATAACCAAACGAGTAGTTCTTCAGGAAGGCAGTAAGCTTAGGAAAATTACTAATGTCAATATTGTCCTTTATTCGTAACATGCATTTCAACTTCGAGAACAGACACCATAACGATGAAGACTTGTAAATCTTTGACTAAAAATAAGGTACGATGAATTGGTAGCTAATATATCTAACTCAAAATGCAAATAATTTACCTGATCTAAAAAATACGCAAGCACAACCTTTTCTGTAACTATCTCCGTATTTTTGGCTCTTAGCCATTGCCAAAACTTGTCATACTCTTTCTTATAAATCTCTTCCGACTTCTTAGGAATCAAACTCAGCTCAGCTTCTGCAGCTTTTTTAAGAATTTCATCACTTATTAATAAAGGCTCGTGACAATCATTCATTTTGGCCGAAAATGTGTTTGCGAAACAAAAATTGTTACCATAAGCATAAACAATAGCTTAGCAACCACATTATCATAGCAACAACTACGTCATAGTTTTGTATACATGAACTGCTTTTAAAAAATAGCAGAAATTAATTTCCTTCGAAATTATTATGTTAGTCGACGACAAAATAGTATATGAAACTCGTTTATAATAGAGGATTATGGTACCTATTCGTGAAATTAGCGCATTCGCTTCGCTCATGCGCTAAAATTCACTCATACCATAATCCTCTGAATTATAAACTAATTTCATAATGTACTATATAACAGCGGTTGCAAATATTCAAATTTGATTATTTTTTAAATTGTATCGCCTGTCGGATTACGTAGTCCGCTTCTGAAACATCAAAAATTATTTTATTAAAAATAATATTCCCAATAAAAGAAACGGCAGCTGTCTGAAATAAATATGTAACAACTACAATTTGAAGAATACAAACTTCAGGGCTAAACTGCAGAATCCGGGGCACATTCCCCTCCTTTATTTGATTTTCTTGTAAATTTAGTTATGGTTACTAGAGAAACATGGTTAATAATAATTAATATTAACAATAGGAGGGGAATGTGCCCCAGATTCTTCATTTTTGCCAACGTCAGTTTATAATACAATATATTTTTTATTATACCTGCATCAAAATCGCCCTTTAGAGCACGCCTGAGCGTGCGAAAACAGGCGATTAACGCACGCCGAGCTTTAAAGGTTGTCAAGGAAACAAAAGTATATAGGTAACATTATAACTTCATCGCTATCTTTATTTTGCTCACACGACTGAATGCAACAACGGACGTGGACGCGACAAAAACGTAAACAATTCTCGTAACTAAAGTAGCAATATTATTATGCCCTCTCGATGTATCAAGACAAAAATTATTTCTACGTTTTTAGTGCGTAATTTATTTCCAGTATTGAAGGTATAATAAAAAATATCGTAAAATATTCGTGGATAACTGGTCTTTAAAACACTTGCTCTATTTCGAGCACTCCGCCTACGCCGTCGTGCTCGAAAACGCGCGTTGTAAAGACCTTGTTATCCACTCTTACTTTAGGCGCTTTCCTTTCATCCATGGGAGCAGCTCGGAGCGGCTCCAAACTCTCGCGCACCTCGTTCCTTTCACAAGGGCGTTTAACCTCGGAGTCGCTCTGGGCTTATTTCCCCTTTCCTCTCAAGGACCAGCTCGTCGGTCGGGGCGCGAAGCCACGGCCAGCCAGCATGGCATACTTTTAATTTTTAAAAGGCGCGAAGGCGAAATCATTTGAGGTTAGGTGCAACTTCTCCCTGGTTTTAGGTGCTGTGCTAAATTTTTTGAAGAAAAAATGTCATCATGGAAATAAAGACTCATCTTTGCGCATGAAAAGAACTTTTAGCTATAGGAATGTTAATTTTTTTGTAATTGTTAGGATTTTGAATTTGTTAAATTTTATATAACTAAGTTATTAATTAAACATTTTATTAAACGCTTACCATTCCTACATCTAAATTTGTTTCATTTTCTAAAGCATTTGCTATTAGGAAAACAAAGACTAATAGAAGAAGACAATTCACTTGTGATATTGTAGTAAAATAGTGGGTGCATAGATTTAATTTTTCAGTATACTATAAGTTCTTAAAGTGTTGGAATATTTTTGGTTATAATAAAAAATTAAAATGAATTTCAGCGAGTTTTTGTTAGTACTGTTCAGCACCAAACAAAAATTTCTCAAAATAACGTTTTAAGGTTATGTGACTGTTTAAAACTTTTGGCGCGCGAGTTAAGTTGCCAATCGTGGACTTAACGAAAAAAAACTTTATTTATTTTACTACACAAAAGCTTTAATTAATGTAGGAGTTACAAATTTAAACAGAGTAACGTTCTACAGGACACAAATCTATGAACGAACTCGAACAGGCTAATTTGAACTAACTCTAAAAACATACAACAGCAATATTTATAACATTTCTTATCTAAGGATGGAAATTACTGGTTTCAATTGACGTCATGGGGATTTTACAGAATCTTATCAAATACAGCACATGACACGTTATCAGGGATGACACATTATATCAATAGCACATGACTCGTTATCAGAGATGACACATTACATTACTCCTCCCCTCATAAGACAATTCAAAGCATTTGAATTTCACGTTTTGATTTCTAAGAACTCAAAAGGTTTAGGAATATCATCGTTAAATACTTTTGATTTTATATATGCCATGAATTTATCTTGTAAGGCTTGGCGTTTACAATAGATATACAATAACAAACTTAATATTACTATGACAATTATACTTATCATTATAATCGTGGTTACAGAAATATAATGCAAATCTGTTACATTGGCAGGTTCAAGTATTTTCTGTATTTCTCCAAGTTGTGATTGGTCTTTAATTAATTCTTTAATATTGATCGGTGTTAGATCTAAACTAGCTATTTTAGTGTGTTTATCACTATCTATATTTAATGTATCAATATTAGGTACTTGTAATTTTACAGTTTTTGTGGAAGAAGTTCTAATTTGGAATAATAGGGTATCATGATCAATAATTGCCGTGCAATCTGGTGTAAGATGAATTAAATTTGTTTTTGTTAATATCTTTCTTGAATTAATGTCTAAACACTTAATATCAATAGTTACCTTTTTAGGAGTAGTAATTAACCAAGTAGAATCATCAATCTGAGCTATTTTAACTTTTAATAATTTGAACAAGTAAGGAGAACACGTTTTATTAGGGGCAAAAGATAAAAGTTGAGTTTCACATAGCTGATTATTAATAAGGGAAAAGTGATATTTTTCCGTGCAAAAATATGAATTGGTAGTTACTAATTTGCAATGGTCAAGTTCAACAGGTATTGAAGTCTCAAGATTGAAGAGTATAGTTTTATAAGTGGGAATAATCATACGATATAAATTGGAATCAATATATATTGGAAATGGTATTAATTGCATGAATTGGTAAATAGTATCTTTGTGCACTAATGGTATTTCGAAGATAAATGTTATTTTGTTATTAATTTGATAAGTTTTAATTAATATTATAGATTCATAAAGATGAAGGGTTTTATGATGCACAGGGTAAGGTAAAGAAAGCATCCTGTCTGAATTTTCAGAAAGGTATATAGAGATTTGATTTAGATTAGATAATAGTTCTGCATTATCAAGTAGAGACATATGCATTTGTTGGTTTTGTGCAAAGGTAAGAGATGTTTCTAATTCGAGCCAGGTATTTATAAACATTTGTAACGAAAATATTGATTCTGCTAGTACACTTTGAATAGAGAGTGAATTTATATTGTTGGTTATAGCACGATTTTGTACAATTAATTTCTGTAAGTTTTTATTTAAAAGTTCTTGATTCTTAGTTAAGGTAAATATAGCATTTATGGAATCATTTATTAAATGTGTTTTTAGTAGTTAAATCTTCAACAAGATATGTATTATTGTCTAGGATTTTGATAATTTTGAAGGGTCCTTTAAATTTCATACTTCTTTTATTTCTTCTGTCATTTTTAAGGAAAACTTTTTGATTAACTTTAAAAGATACAAGTTCTTTATTTTTATTGGTTTTTCATTTCTTTGTAATTTGGCTTGATTTTGTTTAGACTGGATTTCAGAATAAAAATGCGACATTTTATTTTTATGGTCATTAATGTAAGTTTCAAAATATTTGTCATTGCATAATTCAAATGGATTATGACTGTCTGTATGTCCAAATAAAATTTCGGAAGGGGTAAATTTTAAATTAGAATGTATTGAATTATTATAGGCTAATATGCAATAAGACATTCTTTCTTTTTCAGGAGTATGTTCTAATAATCTATAGTGCTCTAAAATTGTCGAGTGTACTCGTTCAATTAGGGAATTTGACTCATGATGTAAAGGTGTAGTTAGATGTAACTGTATTTTATGTAATTTTAAAAATTCTTTTATTACAGCGTTATCGAATTCATTATCAGCGATGATTTTCTGAGGTACGGCATAATGTGAAAAGAACATTAACAATGCTTTTGTTATGTCTATTTTATTTTGGGACTCTAATAAGTATGCTTGAGTAAATTTACTGAAATTGTCAATTACGGTTAAATATTTAGTTTGATTGATTTGGAAAATATCTGTACTGATACAAGAGAAAGGTTTATCATAGGTAGGCGTTAAACTAAAAGGCAATGTATTTGGATGTCTATGATATTTTTCACGTTTACATGTATCACAGTTATTGATGTATTGCTTGATATCATTATCGATTCCTTTCCAGTAATAAGTACGTTTAATGTGTTCACTAGTTTCTTTAATTCCTCTGTGATTAGTTTTACCTAAATGATAGTCCGAAATATATTGTTCACGATGATCAGGATTAGTAACATAATTTACTTGCTTAGTGCATCGATGGAAGTGAGGAGAATTTTCATTACTGTTTTCAGTAATAAATTTGGAAAATTTATCAAAAGTATTTTCATCTTGAAATATACAGTAATAATGGGAATTTGGTATACAATATTCTAATAGTAACTGCACAAACTTTTCATGAAAGTTATTGTTGTTTACAAAAATGCTTATATGTGTGTAGCCATCGAATCTAGTGATTCTAAATGATTTGGAATTACAGCGTTAATAAATTCTAACTGGTTTTTATGATATTGTAGGGGTAGTTCGGATATGTCTATCACGGGGGATGATGAATGCTGGGAATGTACAGTATTTACATCACTGTCAATATTTTGATTATCTATTGGTTCAATTTCTTGTGTGGGTGGAGTAACTGAAATATTCTGTGAATTAGTCTGTTTATTTGTTGTAACAGTATCTTTATGTCTACTTGATTTTCTTTTAATGGGTATAGTTTCAGGTGGTGATACAAAAGTAGGTATGGTAAAGTCAGTCAATTCAGGTGTATATGGTCTTTGTGCCATCATACTTGCATTATCATCAAAACTAGGTTCTGGTGTATCTAATCGTTCGATTGATAGGGGGTTTATATTAATTCGACTTAAGGCATCAGCTACCTTATTGGTTTTTCCTGGTAGGTATTTAATGGTAAAATTAAATTCTTCTAATTTTATACTCCAACGGGTTAATTTAGAATTAGGCTCTTTGATGTTTCGAAGCCATATTAAAGGTCTATGATCTGTAAATATTGTAAAATGTACGCCATATAGATACGGTCGAAAATGTTTGCAGGCCCAAACAATGGCTAATAATTCTCTTTCTATAGTGGGGTAGTTAATTTCGGCTTGGTTAAGGGTTCTTGATGCATAGCTGATAGGTCTGTTATTTTGTGATAATACTGCTCCAATAGCAAATTTGCTAGCATCAGTAGTTAATTCAAATGGTTTTGTAAAGTCAGGATAAGCTAATATAGGGTCATTAGTTAACAAAATTTTTAATTTCTCAAATTGTTCTATGAAATTTTGATCATGTATAATTTTTGAATCTTTCTTTAAACATAAAGTCAGGAATTTTGTTATTTTAGCATAATCTTTTATAAATTTACGATAATAGCCTAAAAGTCCTAGGAACGATTTTATATCAGTTCTAGTTTTTGGTAAGGGAAATTTCATTATAGCACTGATTTTATCTGGGTTTGGTTTTACACCATCTTTGGTAAGTATGTGTCCTAAATAGGCAATGGATTTTTTTAAGAATTCAGATTTGTCTAGTTGTATTTTTAGGTTAGCATTGCGACATTTTTCAAAAACACGTCGTAATTTAATCATGTGTTCTTGTAGGGAAACTGAATAAATAATTATGTCATCAAGGTAAACCATACACTGTGTAGGCGTTAGGCCAATCAATGCCTGATTTATAAGACGTTGAAAGCTGCTTGGACTGTTTTTCATCCCGAAAGCTAAGCGTTTAAACTGGAAGTGGCCCTCTTCAGTAGAAAAGGCTGTCTTTTCTCTATCAGCTTTGTTTACTTTAATTTGATGAAAACCTGAGGCCAAATCAAGGGTAGTAAAATATTCAGATTTACCTAAATTGTCAAGCACTTGTTCAATGAGAGGTAATGGGTATTTATCTTCAATAGTATTTTCGTTCAGTTTTCTATAATCAATAACAATTCTCCATTTTTGTTTGCCTGAATTGTCTAATTTTTTTGGAACGATCCATATAGGTGCATTATATGGTGACTCGGAATGTTCAATGATTCCGTCAGCAAGCATTTTATTTATTTGATTTTTTACCTCCTCGCGATGAACATGAGGGTAGCGATAATTTTTTGTAAATATTGGGATGTCATTCTTTGTACGTATAAAATGTCTTGTCAAGTTTGTGTAAGTCAAGGGTAATTCTGGGTGATGGAAAATATCTTTGAATTCGTAACATAAAGTTTTTAATGCATGAGCTTCTTCAGTATTTAGATGAGTGGTATTAATGTTTTTTAAATTTTCATTTTGAAGTTGATTACGAGATTTCAAATTAAAATTTTGATTTTCAGTATTGATGTTATTTATTTCTATTAAATTTGAGTGTTTATATTCATCTAATAACAGTGGGTTATAAATGTGAAATTCTTTTGTCTGATTAGATGTGTTGATGGCTGTTGTGTAAAAATAATTATTGTGGACTTTAACTATAGCTCTAGGTGTTCTACAGTCTTTGTCAAATATTATTTTGTCACACAAATATGTACCATTACTATTTACAGTTGGTAAAATAATTTGTTTTTCTGACCTAGGGGGTATGTATATTCGTTTGATGGGCTGCGAGTGTTGATTGATTTTAGAAAAATTGCACTCGTTTCTCTTTTGTACTTCTTGTTTAAGTTTAGATTGATTATAATAAAATGGTATAATGTTTTTCTCGGTTTGAATATGCATCCATTTAAAATCAATGTTTGCATTTATATTGGCTAATAAATCAGATCCTATTAATCCAACATAATCAGGACTGAAATTAAACATATAGCACATATGACTTCCGGGTTCTAAAAATAATGAGTTTATTGGAATATGGGCTACTTGATTATGTGTAGTAGTAGCATGGGGTGTGGTTATTTGAAAATGATAATTATAAATTGAATTTGGAAAATGTTTTTCTACAAATAAGGGTGATATTAATGTTTTACTACTGCCGGTATCAATCAATATTTTATTTTGTGTACCTGGTATTAAAATGTAAGGTAAATTAGATTTAATTGTGTGCAAAGTAAATGTTTCAATTTTATCCGAGGCTCTATTTAAAAATTTACGTTATCACTGTTGTTTTCGTGGTCAATGTCAATGTATTCTGGTGAATAATCCGGATAAAAATTCCGAGAGTCATCAATTGCGTTATCGTCAGGAAGTGGGTTATCACATTCTGAATAATTTGTGTCAATGTCCTCGTGATGTAATTCTTCGGGATTATAATTATCTGGTTGAGTTACTTGTAAATGATTGGAACGATAATTTGGTCTCTTATTTGAATTTAAATTTTGAATGTTACTATTTAACGGTCTTTTTGGAATGGCTGCATGTATAGTAGATGTTTGCATCGGTTCAACTGGATTATTTGGCACAAAATTTCGTTTCGGAGCGAAAACATTTCTTTCAAAAGGTTGATATTGTGCAGGGGGTTGATAAAAGTTACGTTGATAAAAGTTCCGTTGTAAAGTGGGATTTTGGGGACTTCTAAATATATTAGAAAACTTTTGAATTGGTTGTTGCTGAATATTTTGATTAGGCATAAAGTTATTGTGTTTAATCCATGGATGATTTTGGGTATTCTGATGATTCATTATTGGTTTATTAGTACTTTCAGGTGGTGAAGAATTACGATATGCATTTTGAGAATAACGGATATCTAATTCATCTCTAACAATTGCAATAGCATTTTCTAAACTGTTGGGATTTCTAGCTCGTAACAACGTACCAAATGGTTCATTTAAACCGCTCAAAAAGGCTCGAAGGGCTAAATTTTTTGAATTTAATAATTTATAATCCTTTACAGCTCTAACTTCAGGACCAAGAGAAATTTTTGAATTAAAAATCGCTAAATGCGTCCTAACTCTATTATAAAAATCAATAGGGGATTCTTTTTGATTTTGTTTCATTTTAGCTAAATCTATGGTTAAATTTAATTCCGATCGCTGATCTCCAAAGTTATTAATTAGTGTCTGTTTTAGTTCATTCCAGTTATTAAATTCATAACCAGTAACAACTTCTAATGCTTTATCTCTTAATTTATTTCTAATTGATGAAAGTAAAAATTTATTAATATAAGCTTCTGGCTGGGCTGGTACTAAAAATTGTGATAAAATTAGCTCAGCAGACCTAATAAATTCTGATAAATTTAGAGGATTACCATCATAGGTTGGTATTTCAGAAATCATTCGTACAGAAAAACCTGGTGGGAATAAATCTGCCATGTTTTGATTTGCTGGTGGTTGATTTAATATTAAACGTGGTGGTCTGAGCATAAAACTTCACTATTATTTTTAACGATTGATTTTTATGTTAGTAAACAATATTATTCTAGGGGAAATTTAATACTAGGGGTGTATAGAAACCTACGCACAAAACGCAAGCACAAACACAGATTAAGCACACAAACTATGTGCGGTGATTGGTCAAGCTTACTACGTTTTGCCTGAACTTATAAATAAATATTTAAAACTATGTTATTGGGTTTATAATTTGTTTAAAAAAACACACTTTAATACGTGAAAGGTTGCTTACTTCATATTTGTAGTTGATGAACGTGTAGACTTCCTCTGGATTGGTCGTACAGTTGATTCGTAGTTGATTAAAGATGTAGACTTCCTCTGGATTGGTCGTACAGGTGATCTCGATGATCAGGAACTCCTCGATGGAGCAGGTGTCTCCAATAGACTGATGTCTTCGATAGACTGGACCAGTAGTTGGCGGTGCTTCTTCTTGGCGATGTTTGTCCTCAAAGTTGCGTTGCTTCGTACCGGTGTTAAGTTTGTTTTAGGAATACTTGGTTAAGTATTAAAATACACAAAAGAGCGAAAAATGAAAAAAAAATTTTTTTTTCAAAAATTCGTAGTGCCCTTTTGCCAAGTATCCTACCGACTGCGCCAGTTAAGTTGCCAATCGTGGACTTAACGAAAAAAAACTTTATTTATTTTACTACACAAAAGCTTTAATTAATGTAGGAGTTACAAATTTAAACAGAGTAACGTTCTACAGGACACAAATCTATGAACGAACTCGAACAGGCTAATTTGAACTAACTCTAAAAACATACAACAGCAATATTTATAACATTTCTTATCTAAGGATGGAAATTACTGGTTTCAATTGACGTCATGGGGATTTTACAGAATCTTATCAAATACAGCACATGACACGTTATCAGGGATGACACATTATATCAATAGCACATGACTCGTTATCAGAGATGACACATTACATTACTCGCGCTAGATGTGCGCTATGCCGCTAAATCGCGTTCCATTCACGAGCAGCACCGAGCGACTCGGGCTTCTAGCCGTCGGGGTTTGACGCACGCGAAAGGAAAGCAGCTTTTAATATACTATTTCAGAAAAGTATCAATTGTTATTTTTAAGGTACTATATTTATACGAGCAAGCTTATCCGCCATTTTGAGTTACTGAAATTGGCGGCAAATTCAAATTCTAGTTACTTTCTAAATAGCATACTGTGAGTCGGAAAAACAACGATCAGGTCATTTAATTTAATCCGTCTTGAAAAAGATTGGTTTTTAAACAAATAAAAAGAAAGCAAAAAAAAATCGAAACGAAAACACTGTTAACCAACACGCACGTGGTTCAAATTAGAGAACTTTAATAGTACCTTAGTTCAAACAAGAGTGACGAGTGACAGAACTCAATAGAACTGACAGATACAGTTGACAGCACAGAACAACACCTACACACTGTATAGATTTAATAACCACACTTGGATGAAGACTGTAATTATAATTAGCATCGTAATGGAATGCACCAAGATTTAAATCAGCATGCATTGTTCGTCTGGATCGAGCAGTACGTACTCCCAACAGTTTCTAGTCTTGCTTGGTTGACAGACCAGAACGCACGGTTACCGGTCAGCGCAGCCAACGGCTTGGCGCTAAAATCCCTGTGACACAAAATCTAGTGGGATAAGCTTGCCTGGTTAATAAAGCACTCTAGTTATTTTTTTTAGTTGTTAATATATTACACTTCAATATTTTACACATGAAGCAACAAATAAACGAGGTTAAGAAAATAAAAATTTGCTTTCCGATTTAAAAGTTAAGCAAGTAATCAGGTCATAAAACGGTTAGAATAGAAATAAAACGCTGAAAGATACAAGCAAATGCACCGTCTATACATCAACCTACTCAATAGAGAAGTTCAAGCAAAATCTAAACCATCAAGCGAATTAAAAGCAAAAAAAAATAATAAAATGTAAATAAATACTCAAAATTTGCAATCTGCAATATTTTTAAAACAAAACAATGATTCTGGGCCCACCACATTGGAGGCCTTATTGTAATTAAAATATTTTTTTATTTTTTAAGATTGCATTGTAATCAAAAAAGGAACAGAAGAAAATATCTTTAATGGTTGCTACGCAAGCACTGCTCTAACTGTGTAACTCGGTACAAGGGCCAAGTTAAGCACTGCACCGCCAGATGCTAAAGCGTACGAAGCACCATCTTCGACACCGCTAGGTAAAAAGTGGTTAATCACAATACAATATATGATCTCTAAAACTTTTTTGTGTCTCTTCAGTAATCAAGCTATTTCCGCCACACTAAAAAATTTAAAATATTCGAACATGAACGTTTCGGAAGACATATCTACTTCCGTTTTCAACAATTAAGTAATTAAATTCAAAATTAACTAGGAGAACTTAGTTTATTTAACTGGAGATATATGTGGACACACATTCAGTTCATTTAAATAATAGTTGGCTATTCATTCTTCAAGATATGATGAAGTAGTCGGCTGTCAGCGTCAGCTATTTACTGAGCAGGTTAGTCGCACTCTGCTAGATCTCCAATTAAATAAGCTAAGTTCTGCTGGTTGGTAAAAAATACTTACTATAAGCTGTTAATAATACTAAAAGAGTAATTACATCAATTTACAAAGGAAACAAGACAATGCAGCCGGTGGGATTCGAACCAGCGCTCTTGAGAAAATGCGCTACACTAAATTTCGCTGCCTGGCGTATTTAATTATCGGTACATTATAAATGACACGCTGACGACAGGACCAATGTCGGACGAACTGCGCCCGATTGGTGCTGATGAAAAAGTGACAGTCATATAAACGCACGTACAACATACGTTTATATACAAGGTTTGTCTAATAAAAAAACAAGGCAAAAGCAGGGGAAATAAAGTTTTGTGAGTTAAATAAAATCAACGCTCGTTCTAGTTCTATAGTAGTGTAAGTGTAACTCAAGTGAGGGAACAATAAGCCATTTCCACGCACCTGGTAACATGTAATAGAAAGTACAACCTTCGCTTTCACGCTAAAAATTATACGAAACTATGTTTACAGACTTATATCAGTTCAACATATGATATGATGGTGTAAAGACACGTGTATTTTAAAGTAAAAGTTCAATGGAAACCAGATCCAGGTGAAAACAAATTAATGTGGTATGCCAGCGCTTTTTACGAAAAGAGAGTAGATCGCAAGAGGTGCATTTGTTAGAAAAGCTTACAAACCCTGCCGATATACCAACGATAGCGATTTAGAGTACTTGCCATATCTCAGCGACTCTGCGCAGTGATCGAAATTCTGTAAATACGTCATAAGCAAGGCTACAGACCAACCTGAAAGTATCATTGCGATTTTGCTGCGTTTGATATCGTTTGCTATTTTCGTGCTTATAAGTTAGTTTTTGCGTTCTTTATCTACTTATATTTCCGTTTATTATAAAAAACAGTTTTATCAAATAAACACGAAATATTGACACAACCTATTTAAATTTCGCACCTGCAAGCTAGCCGGATGTTTTTAGGTTGTACTGAAAACACCATATGGGCGTCTCGCTCTACAGTTTTTTCCCTTGCTCCACTGCGCATTTGTGGTAGTTGAGATATGGCAAGACCTCTACGTGCAGTATCATTGAACTTTTTACCGTTGCTTATCAGCTATATGATATGACAAACTCGATGTCATACAGTTTGGTTTTGATGATGATTCAGTTCTTGGAATTGCTACGCAACCTCGCCTGTCTTATTAAATGACAGCTATAAACCTAAGAAATCACTCGTTTTTGCTATGCTATGTACAAGACAAAAAGTCTTATACATAATTTCCAAAATTCCGGATTTAACAATCAAAATATTAAAAAAAACATTTGTAATTTGTAACGGGCCAGCTGGATCCCTCGCCGGTAAGGTTTATTTTCACAGTTAAAGACAAAGCCAACTGGTGTTTTTATATGTATTTTCTTATGTGTTACATTTATTATTGTATGTTAGAATTATAAATGTTCTGAAAGACAGTCCTGGATGATGAAAACATTGTGAATTCAAATTTGTGTTTGTGCCGCGATATACAACGTTCCAAAATGCAGCCGTGGCCGAGGAGAGTTTTAATCAAGCGAATTGCAAGAAGAATCAGAAATGACTCGCGGCCTTTTGCCCAAACTAGATCTACGTCTCTGTTTGCCAATGACCAAGCGAATTGCACCTACAGGTTTGAATTAGAAGCGGCTTAAAAGAGCCGTTTAGTTAATAATTGCTGCATACCAGTAAAAGTACAGCAAATAGGCGTTTGCAATTAAACCAACGCATTTTCCGAGTGTACATGTAAGTACACCAATTGTGTTATATTTAAAGACGCAATTGGAGCTTTCGTTTTAAGACACCCATACGCTGCATCAAAAGGTGCCTTTGTCACGAGTTGTAACGTGTTTCAGATAAGCGGCGCTCAAGCTAGCAATCAGAATTTTCCAGCATCATGCCAAACAGGAGCAGGTGATGTAATCGAAGACGTACTGAATCCAAGGGTATATATACAGCAGTGTTTCAGGTAAAATGTGTTCGCGTCAAGTGATAACGTTGCGTTCAACTAGTAACTTTGCAAACTCGAAGGAATGTGTTTTAATGTGTATAACTTGCACGTAAATTTCAACAAGGCCGGACTCAAATAAATATAGGTTGCAGAGAAATTTGACATTACGTTTTTGTTTAAAAAAAATACTTTTGAGTTTTTAAAAGATAATTATTCCAACGTTATTTGGATAAATTTTTATTAACGTTTTATGGGTGTTTGATACGTTTAAATGCATACGCCAGTAGAGCCAGCCCTCGCACGTAGTTTGTATTGGGATTGAATCCTGTGTTTATTTGGTATTGTTTGATTTGATTTTTTTTTGTATATTTTATAGTTTTATTGTACCTTAAAGTCAATAGATTGATGTAAACAAATTGGCTTTTCTCGTACGCTGTTTAAAGCCCAGTTTCAGCCGACAATACTACAAAGGCAAACCAGATTCCTGTTTTGGTAAATAGTGATCTTTCATAAGCTAGTAACTAAGATATTAAGAGAATTTCATGTTGACAGGTTTAAAAAGAGCAAATAATCATTTAAATATTAAGGCGTACGAGAGTCTTGGTTGAAATCAACATAATCAAGGAGGGGTCGAAAAACGCCGCATTTCAGTTTGGTGCCCTACGAAGCGACTCCAAAAACGCCGTATTTCAGTCTGATGTCCAACTAAGGGGCTAAACAAAAGTACATTTCAGTTTGGTGTCCAACGAATGAACTGAACAGAGGTACTGTTATTATCGTGTCACCTTAGTTAAGGTGACTCATCAACCAAAAACTAACAAGTTGTAAAATATATCTTATAACGTACACACGCGTTTTATTCAGTGCCCCGTACTCAAGATATAAAGCTTTGAAGATGAAGATATTACATGTCAATTACATATGAAGTAGGTAATAGCCTTAATATTGGTGACTCCTTCATTTATCTGAACACAACCAGATCCAAACCCATCCACAACGAAGGCGAACAACCGTAGAAAGCATCAACCTGATCCATCTGCTGCAACCTCCCCAGCTGAACTCCCATCTACAACGAGGTCAACCAGGCACACTCGTCGGACGAATCCGATCAGTCTATTACAGCACCCGAAACAGATAAGTGCACTATCAACTTTAAAATGGACCACAAGTTAAATTTTTCGGTTTTCAATCCGACCGATTCTCTTTATACTTAATTCTCATTGACCGCTATTTTACTCAATTTGGGGTGGTCGATGCGCCCAAAAATTCAATTTGTTAGTCCTACAATTACCTGTAGATGTCGTGTCAAAAATCCACGACATTTTACTAGAACCACCTGATATTCAATCTTTAAATGCATTAAAAACACGCTTGATAGCTTGCTATGACACTACAAATCCTTCAAAACTGTCAAGGCTTCCTAATGCATCGTTCGCCAATCTTTCAGCTCTCCTATTCGACGTGCACCGAATTGGGATTCCCTGAGGATGCAATGAGAGACATTTATATTCGTAAACTACCTTCTCACTTTCAAATCTTTACATGTATGAATGAAGACATGTCACTGCAAAAGCTTCCACATCAACTTGCAAAAATGCAAAGAGTAACAAATATCGATAACTACGTCCCAACACTTTCACAGAATCTTCTACAAAGATCTATCATTACCCCACAAAATTCTCTGCCAATAACTCCACAATCTTCAAATAACAGTTTTTCACAAACTAACAAGAACACACAGTTGACATTTTGCAATGCTCACAAGTACTGCATCAACACCTTCAAGGCAACCTTGTTTGCATTACGATCACGCACGTGTCGCAGATAATACCATCAAGTGCAATAAACCACGATCTTTAAAAAAAACAATTAAAGCATGTACGTAGGCTTACTCCGCCTACGCTTACTGCAGATAAACAAGGGGTTAATTTCCACAACATTCAAACACAAAAGTTCACTGTTACAATCCTATAAATATCTTGCATAAACTACACGCCAATTTGCGTGCAGACGTGCATTACCTTCTTCTGGCAAGTTTATTTTTCCTTGCAGGTAGTTCACGTACGTCCATTGAAGCTCAAGCGTCGTCATCTTCCTTCGGTGCATCTGCTGTTGTACCTGCATACAATTTATTTACATTCGAATGCAAATCTGCACCGCCACCTCGTTTTGGCAAATATTTTGCTTCACCTGCATGCTATTCACATTCTCAGACATCATCTCCTTGTTTTGGCGGATCTGTTGTTGAACCTGCATGCAAGTCACTTGCATTCTCTTGTAATTACGCACCGCCGCCTCGTTCTGGCGCATATTTTGTTTCACCTAAGTGCAGATCACAATCTTCCATCGGCGCTCAGGCATCGCCACCTTATTCTGGCCTGGCAAGTATGTTGTTTTCTCTACATGCAGCTCCAGTTTTCCTGCTCGAGAGCTTGCGTGTACCCACGCATCACAGCTGTAGCAGCCGCGTGCAACCAGTGGCAGTGTATATGTGTTAGTGTTGTGTTTTTCGTTATTGGTTACTGTTATCATTTGTTATTGTTAATGTTATTATTACCGTTTTTAAGTACTGATGAAAAGAGCCAGGACCTTTTGTAGCTAAATATAATCCTGGTAATTTCATCCGGCATTATATTAATTTTTCTACCTGGCCTCCACCCAATTTTTTTGGGAAGGGGGGGGGGTGATGTTATAATCGCGTCACCAAGTTTTAGTTGTTACGGCGACTCATCAAACAAAAAATAAGTTCTAAAATGTATCTTATAACGTACGCACTCATTTTATTCAGTGCTTCGTACTCAAGAAAGATATAACGCTTCAAAGATTAAGATATTACCTACATATCAATTACATATGAAGTAATAGTCTTAATAGTACCAACAACAATCATGAATTTAATCCAGCCAAGATTTGCAGCAAGTACTTGCCACTTTGCCTGAAAGAAAAGCAGAGAATCGAAGTTTCGCGTTTTCCAATGTAGAAACGGAAACTGAACGTATCAGGTAGCTGAAGTAGAAAAATGTATTGTCAAAAATTCCGAATCTGGTTTCATCATTTCTTAAGCTGTCTAATACAGTAAAATGGCCATAGTTTCAAAAGGGCACCTACTTTCGAATCATTTTCCAGTCTTCCTTCTGCACGACCCATCTTAAGCTAATCCTTCAGTCGGTCTTCATTCATTATTTGAATTAGTTTCTGCATTAAAATAAAATGCGTAGTTGTTCTATAATTGTAAGAATTGGGGATATTAAATTACTTATTTAAATACATGAAGTAAGTCCGATCGACGACGATGCAGCGTGACACACGCACTCAGCTTCACTGGTTTTTATATGTGTGATCTTGTCATTTCGCCAAAAGAAAAAACCAACAACATACAGCTAGAAGGGAAAACTGAGAACAAGAAAAACTGTTTGAAACTTAGGAGTGTGCATAAGTAGCAACGGAAAAATTGACAACGAAATAAACGAGAGAGTAGATGTAACAGGAAGACTCTGAAATGACAACGTTGTTTGGAAAAATGGAAGTTGATGTCCAGTGACAGCTGGAATGGTTGGGATATGATTACAGAACACAAAGCAAAAAAACAAGTAAAAATTACTGGAAGATCGAGCAACAAGTAGAAATGAAAAGGAAAAGAAATTTAGATATACGGTTGGGAGAAAACATTTGTTTACACCTATACTACACCGTGGACCGTGGCCTAGACGCAGTCACAGAATAAAACAATTGTTTTATTCTGTGACGCAGTCGTTTCGAATAACTTCAAATTTGGCGCTTTAAAACCTAACCTCAACATTTACAATCCAGTCAGATGAAGATTGAGGTTAGAAACTAATCATGGAAATTATAAGCACCAGTATAGTATCAAACCCCTTAGCCTTATTTTCGTTAGGAACAGTATTTGGAGCAACCTCTGTATATTACTTCCTTCGCATGCGAAGAAAATTTGATCCACCAACAGCAATCCCCATTGATGAACGAAGTGAGGTACGCTTAACACCTATCTCTAGTCCAGTGCTGTAGACGTAATTTATTGCTAAATTAGTTTCCAGACCCGAAGGACGAGTATCGGTTGATCATGGCCATCCGGAACGATCTAAAAATGCAGAAGGGAAAGGTTGCTGCACAGTGCAGCCATGCAGCAGTAGCTGCTTACGAAAAAGCTCTAAAACACAAGCCTAAAACGTTGACAAATTGGATGAGATATGGTACAGCATATGCTTATTTAGAAAGAGCATTAGGTCTTACAAGTTGTTGTAGGTGGTACTAAGATTACTGTAAAAGTGGATTCGGAGCAGGAGCTGCTGCAGCTCGATAAGTCTGCTAAAATGAACGATGTGCTGTCGAGTGTTATACGAGATGCTGGCCACACACAGGTGGCACCGGGAAGTCGCACTGTGGTTGCTATCGGACCTGCCCCAAAAAGTGTATTAGAAAAAATTACAGGACACCTTAAGTTATACTAATTGCAATAAAGACAAATTTTATTTTTATATCTTCTTGTTATAGACCTTCAACAAACTAAATTATTGGCATAAATAAAGCGGAGAAAGTTCAATTTAACGAATTAAAAGTACAATTTTTTAATAGTGTTTTTTTACTTCCTTTTACGATAAAGGAATTATTGGATTCATTCCAAAAATTCTAAATTGAGTTTTCAACAGATCTTCAAGTTTTAGAGTCGCCTGAACCCAAAAAACTTGTTATTATTCATTGGTCTGTCTGTCTGTCTGTGAAGAGAATATCTCAAAAATGAAAGAAGGTATGGCGTTGAAACTTCATATATAAGTTTTGTGTACAACGGCGGACAATAAATTTAGGCCGGCCTGTCATTCGCTTGGCACGGATTATGTTGGCGGCACTGTACGTCTATGTCAAATTTGAGGTTAGCAGATCTGGTTTTGCGTCAATCTGTGTCAAAAGTGACGCAAAACCTAACCTGCTAACCTCGAATTTGACATAGACTGACAGTACCAAGCAAATGACAGGCCGACCTAAATTTATTGTCCGTCATTGTACTATCTAGATGCGACAGCGACCCTTTTAAGAAAATTGCATAAGCGGAAGGACAGTACATTTTTTTTTCTATATTTTTCAAGGTCAACTTTCTAGGGGATAAGTTGCATTCCTGCAGGGTCCCTAGTTTTAATAATGTTGGTACATAGATTTTTAGTTCTTTTCGTCCACTAAAAAAATTATTGTCATTTTGACAGATATGTCCAGTGTCGGACTGGCCCACCGGGCAACCGGGCAAATGCCCGGTAGGCCAATCCAGTTTGGAGGCCAAAATGTCCACATAATTTTATTTTTAAAATAGTAAAAACAAAAAAAATGCACAAATGTTTTTACAAAATTCAAAAAAATTCTAAACTTTGTGTCAAAGTATTGTCCCTAAACTTTGTGTCAAAGTATTGTCCCAGTTTTATTTGTGCATGTATGCATCATGCATCTATTATTTCTTAGTAGTCGTGGAATGAACATGATTGTGTGTGTGAGGTTCCCGCAGCGTCAACGTCATTCAAAAAATTCTTTGATTTAATTACAGAGAACGCCTATTTAAATGAAAATGACAACAGTTGAGACTGAATTTCCAGTATTGAGTTGTAGGAGAATAAAAGAATGCAAAGAGAAACTGTCGGGGATCCTACGAAAGAAAGAGTTTTGAAAAAATATGAAATGGAAACTTATAAAGTGATTGTTATTCAATTAATGCAAAGCAGGGAAGACCGATTCACTAAAAATTAGGAGATTAGTGAACTTTCAGTTTCATTGAACCGAGTACTTTTCAACGTACTGCTCAAGTAAATGGAGAAAATATTCCTGATTTCGCTTTTTTCGTAATTTCAAAGCTAAAAAAACATCCCACAAGACATCATTAAACAAGAATTGATTAATTTTTCATTTTTTTTCACTTTACAAAAAGAACAATCCCAGCCTATGGTGACTGTGACTCAACCAATCACGACCCCCTGATCACGGCACTAACAGTGATGACAACGAAAATGACACCGAAGAAGATCCAAATTTTCATTTAAATATTTGCATTGGTGAGGGGACAGAGGGTGATTGTGCGGGTTATATGAATTGTTGCTTTAAAATTTTACACAAATATAATTTGCACGCCTTTACATATAGTAATTTGTACTACAAATACTTACTGACATTATCATGCCCCCAAGGAGCCTGTGAAGGCGTATTTTCTAAAGTGAAAATAATCAAAAATAGGCTAAGAGCTTCTTTATCACAAGAAAGGTTAGAATGTTTTCTAATTTTGAATCTGCAGTGTGATCTACTCCAAAGCTTGAATTTCGACGAAATCATTGACAAGTTGCCAAATAGATCAGTATCTTGAAAATAAAAATTATTGATGTGATTCATATTGTTAAGTATAATTATTATAATGGAATAGAGTGTAAAAATTCCTATAAGGTCAAAGCTTGTGATCATTATTATTTATATTTTTTCTTTATAATTGTTCCAAACTCAAAGTTTATAAACCATAATAGACAAAGAAAATTTGTTGTTATTTGTTTGAATGTCAGTTTATAAGAATAGAATAATTATCTACCTCCTACCTATTTTATTTTTTTGTTACCTTGTTTCATGTTTAAATTTTAAAATTATTAGAATAAATATTTTTTCTATTCCTCCATCGTTTTCTTTATCGTAATTATTGATTTTGTTGTACTTTCACGTGCCATTACTGTACTGTGCCATTACTGATAAGAAGGTGCGTTTTGGGTCTTCGAGCTCCCTACAATTATAAAAATTTCGCCTGCAGCAGTGCTTTGCCCCCGGACTCCCCTTTAGCCGGGGGGCTGTGCCCCCCCCCCTTCCTCTGATTTTTACATGTGGCGGCCAGATGCATACTTTGCCCGGTAGGCCAAATTTTGCCAGTCCGACGCTGGATATGTCATAATTTAATATCGCTTGCTTCATTTTTGCATTTAAAATATTTCTTGGTTTTCTTTTTTTATCCGATTTTATTGATGATGATGATTCCATGTTTAAAAAAGAAATTTGTCAAGAGTTCAAATTAAGAAAGTTTGGCATTCAAAATTGACACAACCATAATTTTTAAAAAGTTCTACCAACACGAGGTATAAAAATTTCCTAGTATTTTAATCACATGTCTACCAACATTGTAACACTTTGACAGTTATTATAGAAAAATACTTTAGGTGTTTACTAAAGTGATTTTTCAGTTTTTTTCGATTATTTCAAAAACGGCTTTAACGATTTTTTTCAAACTTGATATTTTTATTACATTTTTAATGTGTATTAATGTGAGATAGCTGATTTTCCAGTTAAATACTTCTAAAATGGGTTTCTTAGGGTATAATAAACCGATTTAACTTAATATACCTTAGTACAAAGTTCCTCCAGTAAAAAGTTTATAGGTCCTTGAAGTTCAATTTTATTATTTCTTCTTTTTACGTAAATTTTGTTCACATTATTATTATTAGAGTCCGTCAAAATATTCCCATATTTTTTCAAAATATAGCATAGTAAAATGGCATTTATTTTTCCAAAATATGGCATATAAAATGGCATTTATTTCAAAATAAAGCATAAAAAATGGTAAGTATTTATTTCAAAAAGTTGAAATTTTAGAGAAAAATTTCACCAGTAATATTAAAAATCCCACAACACAAAGACAAAGTGATCTGATAAAAACGACGGACACAAGGCAAATGAGTGGAACGTAGGTAACCGAGTGCATTGAAGGGAAGGGGGAGAGCGTGGGGTTGTTATTGATGAGTGGATGTAACGGGATACTTACCTGAGCGTTGGGGCGCGCGACGAGCGGTCACCCCCGCCCCGGGTCATCGACCTTAGTACCTGGCACTCACCAAAACTTCTGCATGTTTGTTTTGAAATTTGTAAGCCCGTTTGTTGTGAATTAGCCACATAATATTGATTTTTATTGAAATATAGCATTAAAATGTGGCATTTATTCAAAATATAGCATTTATCACGAAAAGAGGCATTTTATAGCACTTATGGCACCAACAAATGTGGTTCATTCCATCCCTTACTACGTGAAATGACTAAATACGAAATCTGGCCTTAAAGGGGCCTACAGTAAGAAACATGGCAAAATGGCATTTGACGGACTCTAATTATTATGTACTGCCCTAATGGAAAAAATTTGGTAAACTAGACTTGACTGTAAGAGGCACTTTACCTATCTGTAAAATGTTTTGTTATCTGAAATGTAATTAAAAAGCGTAAAAAATAACTCGGTCTAGCTTTACATTTATGGAAATTAATATAAAAAGAAGAAATTGAACTTGAAGGCCCTATAACTTCTGATTGGAGGGACTTTGTACAAAAGGTGGATACCCAATTGATACGGCAGGCGGTAGTGTAAATTTACGCAAAACATAATAGTGGATATGAATTTCATGCGCACTGCGGAAAAGCGGTACGTTTTTAAAGGTTTCAATAACCTTACTTTTTTGTGTAAACATGGAACAGTACGCTTACAATTATTACTTATATTTGTACTATTTTCCATTCTTGTGGTCTTGTGGAACAACGCTTGTATCTTTATAGTGACTATACTATAGTAATTACTTCTTATATACAGTGTGTCCCATTTAAAAGTGTATAATTATCCTTTATCTAATAGACGTGTCTGTCCGGGACGCTGGTCTGTCTGTCTGGGACGCTGTTTCAGCAGCCAAACCGTAAGAGATAGAGAAAAAAGTTATTAAAGTTATATGTTTGGAATGGTCATGTCAGGTCAGGAACCGAATTTCAGTCTCTAACACTGATTATTATCTTAATAATTATCCTAATCCTAACTTTTTAGGTTAGATTCTAGGCAAATTTTATCAAGGCGAATGCTACTGGTAGTTTGCTACCAACAATGACGTCATATACGTACGTGTGGTGAATACGCGTTCTATTTGCAAAACGGTCTTTTTTGTTTTATTAAATGAGACATTTGTCTCACTGGACTGCTAGTTATTAATAATAAGCTAATATCGTGTGTTCCAAAAAAAACTCATTTAGGGCTGGCCGTGAAAAGAGAGATAAAAATCTAGCCATGCCTTAAGTCTGTAGATAAATGTCAATTTGCATTTTGTTTATGAAAACATTTATCACTATGACAGGCAAAAGTTTACACTGCATTAAGTTTAATTGTATCAAGCGAAAAGGAAAATAAGATGGCATTTACACAACAACGAGTGTATTGATCATAATTTCATAATAGTCAATACACATTGTTTTATTAAGTGTTTATTTATATTGTTGAAAAGAGAAAAAAAACCTCCACCAGAAAATGTAAAAAAATATATACAGTGTCATTTAAAAAAATTGCATGTGACGTCACCACTCTGAAACAATTGAAGATAAAAAATTTTTGATAGTGTTAAAATGTAGGTTTTTATGTGCCATTTGATTTGATATAAGGTTTATTCGGTCTTAAAATAAATAATAAAGTAGCTAGAAGGCATGGCATTTTTTGTTGAACAGACTGTATATGACCATACCATCTAATTCGCATCGATTTTATAATTCGCGCAATATTTTTTCTTCCCAGTATCTCATGTATTTCATGATTCATTAACTGTATGTATTCGTTTTCACCAATTTTCTTTAGTCCCATTAGTATTCTTATAATTTTCCTTTCCAATATTTTTAGTTTTTCTTCTTCCTTCTTGGTCAATGTTGCTGTTTCCGTTGCATAAATTATTGTTGACCTTATTATTGTCTTGTAAATTCTAAATTTACTACTTCTGCTTAACTTCTTATCTTTGTGCATTTTTTTATTGCAATAGAATGCCCTATATCCTTTCTCGGCCCTCTCACTTACATCTTGCTTATAGTTTTATCTATTTACTAATACTCCCAGTTCCCAGATACTTAAATGTGTCGCCTTCTTCGAACTCATAACTTCCACATGTAAAACTTGTCATTATTCTTCCATCTCTATTGCAGTACATTCATATATTTGTTTTTTTCTTCATTTTTAATCCCACTTTTTTTATTACTGCATCGAGTGCCACCGTACAAATAAAGAAAGGAGTGAGGCAGCTCCTATTTTCTTTGTTGTTACTTTTCCTATATTTATAACTGCATTAGATTCTGCCCTCGTAGTTTTTATCATATTTCGTTTTTTTAGGTATTTCGATGTTTTTCAAATCGCTCATTAGTTGATCCCTTTTTAGTTGGTCAAATTCCTGCTTGAAATCAATGAAGATTATGTGCATGTCTATATTGTACTCATGGCTTTTTTGCATTATTTGTCGTAAGATGTGAATTGCGTCGACCATTGACCTTCCTTTCCTTTCTGATAATCTAGAACATTTTCTTTATATTTTTGTAGTCGTTCTTTCATTATAATTGTTAATACTTTGTATGTTACCTACATTGAGGACAGAGATGCCTCTATAATTATTACGATTTGGAGTGTCTCCTTTTTTGGGTATTGAAATTATTAAACCTGTCTGAAACAATTTTTCGGCTCCGCTTATTTGTTTCGCCATTTACCAAATTATTTCAGGTCTAACCTGTATATTTTTATTTGAATTATAATCCCTTGCATTTCGAATTCTTAAATTTTCCATTTCAGCGAATTTTGTACCTGTATTGAGTTGCTATCGTTAGCACGCTGCACTTTTGACCCGCTCTATCTGTTATCGCTGGCCGTAGGAATGCGAACTTTCTTTTTGAAGCGAAGGTTTCGGGCCCCGCACTTGTCTTGTAGCCCCGGGCGACGCGTTTCGCGCGGTCGAGGTTTGATTTTTAAATAAGTCAAAAGAACGTGCGCTCAACCAATTTTTACAAGCATTTAGTTTCCAAGAGCGGATAATTTGATTCAGGTAAGATGAGTTTTTCTTTCTGTTATCCTCATATTAATTGCATTTCTTTAGATTTTGCCTGGAACTCACAAATTTTTACCAGGAATTATTTTTTATCCGGAAATCTCCTGGAAATTTTACTTGGAAGTAGTCATTTTCACCTGATAATTTTACACTTGGAGGCCAGCTTCCCGTCTCAGTTTTAAACGACCTTCAGCGTCGATGCTGCAATGTGGTCTGTTTTTGGTCAAGCCGCCGCATCGCGTTAAGAATAATCCTGTGTAGCAACCCTTCGACTGCACTACCACGTAAGAAGTACAGGACGCCAGAGGTTAGCGCTTTCGGTTGTTAAACCCGGATTGATTATACCAGTACTTAAATTTGTTTCCCATTGAGTAGAACATTCACTGTTATTTAATTAAGGATAGCTTTGAATTTTTTTATGTGCACTTTACGCCTTTTTTGTGAAAGGAGCACTCACGTTTTTTGCTTACAACAGCCTAGACAGAAAGGTTTTTTTATAAATGACAGCGATATACATATCACTCGATTTACCTTGCTATTTCAATTAATTTAAGGGCTCACAAAGGGGTTATTTGTATTAACGCTTGTGGCAACCTTTAGTTTGTTTGCTTGCATTATTGCAAATTTTGAATAATAAACTCCATATTGCGTAAATCACATTTATTGACTGCAAGATTATTTAATATTTAATAAACTCTGATTACTAGCAGTTCATTTATTTTTAATCGAAACCATTTGGTTTCTGGCGCCCATTTGTTTTTGTCTTTGGAGCTATTCACAGGTTAGTACAGCTGATAAAGAATCTACGATCCAAGGCCGCCGAAATTGACCTAGTTTGGCTTACGCGGTAAGTGTCGGGAAATTCTTGTATTTGCCGTGTAGTAAGCGCAGCAAGCAGGTTGATCTGCGGTCTTTTGCTATCACCGTTAATTATTTTAATTAATTAACCGCAGGTCAGCTTCTTTGTTGTGTCATGTCTTCCATTCGTTCGGAATCTCCTCTTCTCTCCAAATCTCAATATAGATCTATAGATTCTCTTGTGTAATTCTTCTGCTTTTTTTATTAATTCTGCTTTTATTTTGTCACATCCAGCAGCTTTTTTCTTCTTTAATTGTTTTATTGCTTTTACTACATCCTCATAAGATGGTTGTTCAATACTTTCTTCTACCTCATCGTGTAAGTCTATATTTCCTTCATCATTATATAATTCTTCAAAATGTTTCTTCCAACTTTTTCCTAAATATTAACCATTGCCTTTTTTCTTTTTCCTTTCTTCATGTATCTGTATAGCGTTCTAGTATTGTTAGTTCTGCAATCTCTTTCAATTTCTTCCATTTTATTTTCTATCCATTGCTGCTTTTTTCTTTTAAATGTTTTATTAGTTTCTTTTCTATTTTCTCTATAAACATTCATATCTTTTTTGTTTTGAGCTATTTTCTTCTCGCTTGGTGTTTTATTTAATTTTTTCTTAACGCCTATAGTTTCTTCTACTGCTTCGTTTATACTGTCTTTAATCATTTTCCATTCTTTCTCTATATTGTCCCCTTCTTTGCCTTGAAGTCGTTTTGTTATTACTGACTTGTATTTTTTATTTAATTCATCTTATTCTAGCTTTTCCAGATCCCACTCTCGTGCTTCTGATTTTCTGTGCTTTAATCCCTGCAAGTTTATTTTGCATTTGACTATTACCAATATATGGTCTGAGTCTATGGTAGCTCCTCTATATGACCTTATATCTTTTATAAACATAATATCTCTTTTCTTCACTAACACATGATCTATTTCGTTGCCTGTATCTGCTCCGGGTATCATCCATGTAATTTTATGAATTTTCTTATGTGGAAACTTTGCACTTATTAAGTACATATCTGTCATTGCTGCAAAATTACATAACCTTTCCTCGTTGTTATTTGTCTTTTCATGTATCGTATGTATTCCTTTTACCCTTTCTGTAGAATTGTTCTTCGCCCACTTGTGCATTAAAATTCCCCATTATGATCAGCATGTTCTCCTTCGCCACCCTTTCTTTAATCTTTTCTAGTTCTCACAGAAATGTTACTTATCATCTGTTAAGCCTTTTTAATAATTTAGATTCTGGGCAATCTTTCAACGCAGCATAAAAACAAATTAGGTACACTTGGATGTAATTTGCCAGCTGCCGGCTCAGCGGTTGGAGGCCGTGTAGTGAATTACAACAGAAATAAATCGGTAAAGTAATAATTATAAAAAGCCCAGAGCTCCAACAATTTTTGAAGATAATGACAAATGCACCCCGGCGAACTAATGAGAAATTGTAAACTCTATACGTAGTAAAGCAAAACTTCCTGAACGATAGCTTCAATAAACGCATTCAAACCGTAGCTAACACACTCTGTATATTGATAATTTGAGATCGTTTAATTTCATGCAAAATCACAATACAATTTTTACAATAAATAACTTATAGCTAGCATAAAATGGAATGTGAGGAACGGCCTAGATTAATACTACATGCACTAATTATACTTACAGTTTCTGACATAACAGCGGTTTAAAACACATTAAAACAGGCAACCTCGCCAGTTACTAGCAGCGACAGATTTGGGGCTCTGTTCTGGAAGTCGCTGTACGCGTATCTCGGTTTCGACTGAGAAGTCCTACGGTCGACGGTGGCAGTTTTGGACGGCAAACAGCGCCGCTTCAGCGGGATCAAAATGCTAAACCTCGGGGCTAAATACACCCCACAATGTGGATCCTTCTTGTGCCCTAACTAAGCGCTGGCGATAAGAGAAAGCGGTTCCGTGGAGGCTCGACAAAACGCCTCGCAAGACTTGCTGCACGTGGCCCAAAAGCTCAGAACGAATTCCAAAACGAGTAACACAAGTCTGCCTATTACGGCTTGCTCCGTAGATTTTTCCTAGCACGGCTTGATGTAAGAAGGAAAAAGAAAGTTCTAATAGAACACACAAGGACAGGCTTCCTAGTGCGAAATAAAGGGTCTTTCAATAAGAACAATAGGATTTTAATTTTAAATAAAACAACAACGGTTTGACATATCAATTTAATTTTTGTTTTATTTTGAAGCTTGGACAATGCAGTTATGTTTGGAACAAGATATCGTTCAAACGTCCACCACGACTTTGTGTACACTGACGCATCTGATCGCTCCAATTTTTGATCACCTTGTCCAACATTTGCGGCTGTATGCCGGCGATAGCTTGACGAATGTTGCCTTCCAAATGATCCAAAGTTTGTGGATTGTCGGCATAGACTTGTGCTTTAACGTAGCCCCAAAGAAAATAATCCAGCGGTGTCTAATCACATGACCGCGGCGGCCAATTCACAAATCCTCGTCGTGAGATGATCCAGTCGCCAAACTTATCCCTTAGCAAATCGAGGTAGCATTAGCTGTATGGCACGTAGCGCCGTCTTGTTGAAACCACATCTCTTCAATATCGATGTTCTCAAGTTCTGGCCACAGAAATTCTAGTAACATGGCTCTATAGCGGTCCCTATTGACGGATACGGCTCTTCCCTCCTCATTTCGGAAGAAATAGGGTCCGATGAAGCCACCATGCCATAAACCGCACCACACAGTGAGCTTTTCGGGATGCAACGGCATTTCATGTAACTCTTGTGGGTTGTTCTCGCACCAATAAAGGCAATTTTGCTTATTAACAAAGCCATTCATCCAAAAATGCGGCTCGTTTAAGATGATTTTTTGGCCGAAATCGGGATCATCTTTCCAGTGCTCAACGGCCCAATCAGCAAACTCCCGACGCAATCTGTGATCTTTTGGCTTCAGCTCTTGAGTTAATACGACTTTGTATGGATGAAGGCTCAAATCCTTTCACAACATTCTCCAAGTTGACGTCTGAGAAACCCCCAATTGATGTGATCATCGTGAAACCGACAAATTTGGCTCATCGGCAATACTGGCCGCTGCAGTTGCGATATTCTCCTCACTTCGCGATTTTCGTTGTCTTTTTAGTGGCTTATTGTTCTTTAAAGTGAACTCACGCTTCAACTTTTCCACAGTGCGGCATATAGCCTGCGCAGAGTAACGGTGACGGCGACGCAATTCTCTGGTGAACAAACGTTGAGCACCCACAATTGAGTTCGATCTTTGGTAATATTTTTTAATCATTTCGAAACCGTCGGGAAGCGTCAAACGCTGCGTGATGGAACTGCAAACTATACTGAATATTTTGACTTCTTCTTTCATCATAACATCATTCTGATGTGTTTTGACACTTGGAAGTGAAAACAACATATATCAGGAACCGAGAAATCTAGATTGAAAAAACTATCACCCCTATTGAAAGACCAATTAGTTACTCACCCCAGGTGGTTTTTGGGTTCAGAAGAGAACAGCTCAAGTGTGCTAACACTGATAAATTTGCCGTAGCGAAGGAAACAATCGTCCTTAATCAAGTTCGAGGGCTTTAATCCACGAAGACGTGACGGCTTCCATAACTCCACTTATTCAAACCAACCAAATAACCCTATATAAGCATCCCCGAACTAGTGAATAGCACTTTTAGTGAAGTGCTCGCTTCGAAATGATAGCCAAGAAGAGCGAATCCCGGCCTGCCAACGGTTTTCCCAGATAAAAGCACATCGCCAGAAGTCACGCCTGTAGATACTGAACGTAGTATACTTAAAATATTTATTCAGTAACTAATACATGCGTTATGTCAGAATGACAATATCAACTAAAAACTAAACTATGTTGGTTTCCATGACGCGACGCCAAGGCTCCTACAGTGCTCCCCCCCTAGCGACAGCGGTGTACGCACGATACACCTTGTATCGTGGGTGTACGTACAGAAACGCACGGGACGTTGACGAGTACGATGGGGCCGCGAAGTAGAAGGAACAGGAATAACAGATTTGGTTGGAGTGTCAGGAGCAGCTTTAGCGGTAGACGTAGTTGGTGGAATAGGGGCAGTTGGTGAAACAGATGGAGGTGCTAACGGTATTGTGATAATGGACTGACTTTCCAAAAATGCCGGTTTAAGTCTGTCTATGCTGATATTCTTTTCTAATCCTTTAACAAGCAGCTTGAAGACTTTGCCCATTCTGCTCAGCACACGGAAGGGTCCTTGAAATGGGGGTTGTAGTGGAGGTTTTACAGCATCTGAGCGGATGAAAACATGAGTACATGTAGCAAGATTCTTGTGCACAAAAGTTTTCATTATTCCGTGATCGGCTGCAGTGGGCTTCAATAGCCTGATGGTACGGCGTAGATTGTCCACATATTCATTACCATAGCCGTGAGTCCACGGACGTGGAGCATGACACATGAGAGCTGCTTTTAGTGAGCGGTGCCAGCGATCAATCATTCCATTGCTAGCTGGATGATAAGGTGTAGTACGGAACTTAGTGACTCCTAACAGGTTGGCCAGAGATCGGAATAACTCCGATTCAAATTGCCTGCCCTGATCTGATGTTAACCGGGAAGGAACGCCGTAGCGTGATATCCAGTTCCCGAAGAAAGTCTTCGCTACGGTATCCGCCGACATATCAGTCATTGGAAAAGCTTCAGGCCATCTACTGAACCGGTCGATGCATGTTAGAATGTAGCGAAAACCTTCTGATGGTGGAAGTGGACCGACTATATCGATGTTGACGTGGTCGAAACGATCTTCCGCTAGTGGAAACTTATCCAAGGGTGCCTGTGTATGACGACCAACCTTACTGCGTTGACATTGGACGCAGTTGCGGGCCCAGGTGCGGCAGTCAGAGTTCATCGATGGCCAAACGTATCGGCGCCGCACCAAACGGACCGAGCTACGAATGCCAGGATGAGACAGGTTATGTAAGCTGTTGAAAAGTGATCGTCGTAGTGTAAGAGGTACATAAGGACGAGCGCGATCCGTGGAGGTATCACAATACAACTCACAGTCATTGTACAGGACGACTTCTAGCTTGAGGGAGGTCTTCTTCGATTGTAACAGGTGGGATAACTCTTCGTCTTGCCCTTGAGACACAGCCAAGGTCTCTGGGTCAATATGGGATGGTATCTCAATGGTGCAAAGCCTCGATAACGTGTCGGCCACTATGTTATCCCGACCTGAGATATGTTGAATATCAGTGGAAAACTGCCCAATATAATCCAGATGTCTTAGTTGACGCGGGGAGCATTTGTCAGCTTTCTGCGAGAATGCATAGACGAGGGGTTTGTGGTCTGTGAACAGCGGAAACTCTCTGCCCTCAACCATATGCCGAAAGTGCTTTACAGCCAAGTAAGCAGCTAGAAGCTCAGGATCGTATGTGCTGTACCGCTGCTCCGCAGGCTTGAGTTTTCTCGAAAAGAACCCGAGCGGCTGCCAACTCCCGTTGTGAAGCTGATGTAGCGCCGCTCCTACTGCCAAATCTGATGCATCGACGGACAAGTGGTCGTGTTATAGCTGGGAATTGACAGAGAATATCGTGGTACGTTATATGCTGGTCGAAGGTCTTGATGCTGGGAATTGGACTGCCGACGACAGAACATAGTGAACACTCAGAAGTTAGTCGGTCAATAAGGCAGCGGTTCTTGAGGTCGACTAACAAACCAAAATTTTCTAAAAAATCGGCTCCGATGATAGGTTTAGTCACATCGGCCATAATGAAGGTTCACTTGAATAGTCTACGAAGGCCTAGTCCAACTTTCAGGGTTTTCTGTCCGAAGGTCTTGATCACCGAGCCGTTGGCGGCATAGAGGCGATACGAATCTACAGGCAAATTACGTTTCGTTGGAGGAATTACTGATACATCTGCTCCAGTGTCAATGAGAAATGACAACTGGGTGGTCGGGTCGTGTACAATGAGGCGACTAGGGTGCGTGGCAGCATTTGCCTCTAATTGCGGCCACGTCTGCCGTTTCCCTGAACAGGAAATTCACAAGGTGGTTTGCATTGGCGGGCCCGGTTGCCAAACTTCAGATGATACCAGCAGTACCGTGTGCTTCGACCTGTCGATGATTGCTGAGGAGTAGGGGAGCGAGGTCGAGACAAACGTGCTTCCAGTCGAGTAATTGTCTGGATGATGTTGTCCAACTGTGACTGCAAGACTGAGGTACTTGGCTCCTGTATAGTAAGCACTTCGTGGTTTGATACGTCATGAACCTTGTCAGCAATAAGGGCGATATCATCAAGATTGCCCTGAGATACAGCTATAATAGACTGCATCTGGGATGGTAAACTTCTGATAAAAATAGATTGGAGGATTTCGTCGTGGACTGTCCCTGCAGCTATGTTTCTCAGTTCTCGTAGCAATTGAGTGGGACGCTTGTCACCCAGGGACGTACCTTTCAGAAGGCGTGCAAGTCGTTTCTCTTGTGATTCCGCAAAGCAAGAAGTAAGACGTTTTTTAAGGGTGTTGTAAGGGTCTGTCGCAGGTGCATTACGAATGATGTCGGCTACCTGAGCAAGGACAGAGGTGTCGATGGAACCTACAACGTAATGAAATTTTGTCAGTTCCGTTGTGATGCCAGCTGTAGCAAATTGTGCTTCTAGCTGTGCAAACCAAAGAGCTGGATCTTCTCGCCAAAAAGGAGGCAGCTTGACCGCGACACGTGCGACAGCAGTGCTATCAGCTGCTGTCTCGGAGGGTGCAGTGCCATTTTCCTCATCCTCACGCGATTGCCTTGTTTCTGACATCGTCGGTGTCACCACTGTAGATACTGAACGTAGTATACTTAAAATATTTATTCAGTAACTAATACATGCGTTATGTCAGAATGACAATATCAACTAAAAACTAAACTATGTTGGTTTCCATGACGCGACGCCAAGGCTCCTACACGCCCAAATGCCAATGCACGGGAAAATAGTGTTTGAATTCGAAATTATGGCAGGCGGCGCATTCTACACGTAACACATCATCGTTAACATTTTCTGTTGGAGCATACACATTTATTATTAAAATTTTTCTTGGTTTAATTTCAATTCGTATATATGATATACAGCCTTGCCAGCAGTGTGCTGCCAAGGTGGACCGTAGGAATGCTGTACATATTTTTTAATTTTTTATTTTATCCTGCACTCCGCCAACAGCCATTAGGCCAATTATAGGCGTCACTGTACATTTTATGAGGACTTCCAACCCCACTAACGACTGTCATGATGTTATTATGACAACCGGGACCAACTTTTTTCCGTGATAGCCGTACCACGAGGTGCCGGGAGAAGCAGCCATGGAACTCCCATCCACGTTCTGACCAGAAAGAGCGTTGCTTAACTCTGCTGATCGAACGTGGACGCTTGTTCAAGCTACACCACCCGGGACCTCGAGGAAGTTGAACGGTTTTGTAACATCTCCTATTCTACTGGTGAACAACATGTTGATATGAGGCCTTCTCAAATCATTCAAGACAGTGCTGATGTGGAAAAACTGGTCCTTCTCCACCCTCCATTTCCAGTTACTGATAAGTTACTTTCCATCAGTAGTGGAGTTGTAGGAGGTTAAGACATCAATTGCCACAAGGCTCAAGAGGGGGAACCGAAGGAGTGATGAAAATCGTTGGTAACACGTTTGGGAAAGTAACCTTCAAACGTAAGGACAAAGTATTCATTAGCATCCATCAACAGCTCCGTCAAAGTGGCAAACAAGAGAGCAGACATCGATCCACTTGCAATTTTCCAGAGGGTGTGCATAACAAAGCAATCGGACGAGGAATTAAAAGAGCACTTCAAGTATGAATTAGCAACATTCCCAATGTCATTGTTCAATAAACACGGGATGCGAGAGGGAACCAAATCCAGCAAGTCATTAACAGTAAAATATAACGGAGAAGATTTGCTGTACACAGCATCTAGACGTCGTTTAATTTCTGTAGGGTTTTCGCTTCTTTAGTGAAAAATTTAACGGCTGCCCGATACTCAATTTTAAACATTTCAATATATTGTGCAAAGTAGTTCTACTTGAGCTACTAACTGGAGTGCTACTGATGCTACAGCCACAAGATTGTAACTGGAGTGCCACAAAACATAGGGCGAGGGGTTGATGGAGTTAAACCTGACAATCCTTGTACCTTGTACCAGAATCATGCATTTTACAGAATATTTTACGAAAACAAGTTAGGACAGTAACACTTCACAAAATTACACTAGTTTAAGCAAACAGGCTTTATTCAAAATCATTTTGTAAAATAAATAGTAACAATTGGTCTATATTACAATTAGTATAATTTAAGGTGCCCCGTAATTTTATCTAATGCACTTTTTGGGGCAGGTCCGATAGCAATCACAGTCCGACTTCCTGGTGCCACTTGTGTTTGGCCAGCATCTCGTACAATACTCGATAGCACATCGTTCATTTTAGCCGACTTATCCAGGTCCAGTAGCTCCTGCTCGGAATCCACCCTTACGGTAACCTTTGTACCACCTACAACAACTTGTAAGGCCTAATGCTATCTTTTTCAATTAACATACGCTGCACCATATCTCATCCACCTTTCCAAGGTTTGCGGCTTGTGTTTAAGAGCTTTCGCGTAAGCTGCCACTGCTGCATGGCCACACTGTGCGGCAACCTTCCCCTTCTGCATCTTTAGGTCGTTCCGGATGGCCATGATCAATCGATATTCGTCCTTCAGGTCTGGAAACTAATCAAGCAATAACATACAGTAGCTGTGCTGGGCTAAAGATGGGTGTTAAGCTTGCCTCATATCGTTCTTCGATAGGGATTGAAGTGTCAAATTTTCTTCGCATGCGGAGGAAGTAATATACAGAGGTTGCTCCAAATACTGTTCCTAATGAAAATAACGTTACGGGGTTTGATATTACGCTGGTTGTTACAATTTCCATGATTAATTTGTAACCTCAAACTGCATCGGACAGGATGGATAAAAGTGAGGTTAGGATTTCGTGGCGCCAAATTTGACGTTCTTCAAAATCATTAATACATAAAATGTATGTATTAAAGTAGGGTGATTTAATTTAATATTGTTGATTTAACTAATTTTGGCTTAATTATACAGATAATAAAAAAATAAGCTAATAAATATGTGCTCAAATCAAATCATTAATTTAATGTAACATTCTTCGTCTAAGAACAGCATTAAAGTAAGTAATAGTCTTCTTTTAAAACAGTTTCTTCCAATAGGTATAAGTTTCTTACATTTCCAACCCATACTTTACTTTTTCACACTGTATTAATCACTTTAATTTTATAAATGTCCTAAAAAAATCCTTCCAAACTGTAAGCCAGGTGCAGTAGTTCCCGTTTTTTTAATCTTCCGCTAATTCCCCACTCGTAATTCTTCTTAGTCATTTGTACCATAACTTATTTTAGCAAAAGATTAACCCTGTTACCTATATTTGGACGTACAAGAAAACGCATTCCTTTGTCGCATCACAAATTTGAGGTTATTAAATACCGAATCAATTTTTGCCACGTACTTGCATATAAAAAAATTAAAACAACATTTATTTACAAATATAATACAAAAAACATCTGTGTTACGGTAGACCTATTTGCTTGTCAAATTCTTCGTCTGAGATTTTCTTCTTCTTCAACTTCTTGCACAAGGCGACATCCTTCGCGAGCTCCAGCATATCCTCGTCCGTCATTCCACCTGTTCGAACAAAATATTAAACAATGGCACTAAATCACAACCATAGTACCTTTCCGCTTCTTCTTCACGGGAGGTTCGTTCCTTGCAGCCCTCTCCTTCTTGAGCTGCTTGCGCTTCAAGCGCTTTTCCTTCTTCTGCTCCTTAGACTGCTTTGCCTTAGACCACGGCTCTGTTTGCTTGCGGTGGGGCTGATTCTTCTGCCCTGGCCAGACACCTGTGGACAAACACGGTACCTTTAAATATTTCTGTGCTTTTCGTCTCAAAGAACAAACCTGTCTGCTTGTAGGTCTCCAATTTCATCTGTCGCTGTGCTTCTTTCTGCTTATCTTTGTAGGAAATGGAGTTGAAGTCTATATCTTCTACCACGGAGAAGTCTGAGAGATCCTGGTGCTTCAGCTCGGGCATTTTTGGAAGCTGTAGGAGCCCGTACACCATAGCCATGGCTGCTAAGGGAAGCTCCTAAAGTCAAATTTGTCGAATTAAAAACGAGGAAATTAAAGAAAAATGTTAACGCACCTTCACTCGCAACAACAACGAACACTCGTGTTTGGAATAAGCCCTGACGTGTGAAACGAATGCTATAGTGGCTTTGTCCATTAAAGCACGGTCACCTTTTTGTAACATTCTCAACTTCTCTGTTAAGTGTGTAGCCTAAAGCAACAATGTATTTTCAAATTCTTCAAATATAATGAGCGTTTAATAAAAAAAAGGGGGGCTCACAGTGCTGCGACTGCATTTTTATCTTTGTGAAATAAAGGGATCTTCCTAGATAAAAATGACCAAGACACTTTAGATTTCCTTTTTTATTATTTCCTTCAACTTACCTTTGTTTCAGGAGCGATATCGGGCAAAGCCTTAACGTTCACCTTTTGATTACGCTCGATAAAGTCTATATAAGCCTCTTCCGATTGCAGCAGGAGTATAATAGCGGAGCCCTGGTGCCCCTGCCGGGCTGTTCTTCCGATACGGTGCACAAAAGCACTAGCACTTGCAGGTGGATCCCATTGCAAAACCCAATCAACCTTGAATTATATTTTTATTAGTTTTTATTTTTTAAGATTCAATCTCCACGTGCAAAACAATCAACAAGGGGTGGAGAACTCTTACCATCACATGGCCTTAAATACAGTTTTCTAACGCAATAAACATTTTTTTTAACAAATCAACGAGCAGCAGCTTCAAAATTACCTCAGGAATGTCGATTCCTCTTGCCATAACATCTGTACACAGTAGGATTCCCTTGGATGCAGCTCTAAAGTTATCAAGAATTTTCTGGCGCTTGTCTTTCATTTTGCCATGGATTGCGGAAACCGGCAAAAATGCCTTTGATTGGAACAAACTGGGGAGGACGCTAGACCAGTAGTCGACGCATGCACAAGTTGGAAGAAACAGCAAGGCCTTTTGAACTTTCCTTTCTTCGAGAAATGACACCAACGTTGCCAATTTACCTATCAAAATCAATTAATTCACTCCTTAAATCAACCTTAATCAAAGAACTAACCATTGTTCTTTGTAACGATATAATAATTATCGAGCAAGACAGGAGTACTTTGGGTGGCTTTTTCTGTCACCGTAACTGCAACGGGGTTTCTGAGCCCTGCTCGTATCAAAGCCTGCACTTCCTTTGTCTGCGTGGCAGAAAAAAGGCCTGTTCTCCGCTGCCGTGGCAAATAACTTAAAATATTATCCAGAGAGTTCTGGAATCCTAAATCTAGCAAACGATCAGCTTCGTCCAACACTAACAACTCCTAAAATCCCTTTTAAAAGCAACAATTACCATTTACAGGCAAACATACCAAACTTTTAACAGCAGCTGGCAGGTTTAGATCCTTCTTACGCATCAACAAATCCTCCAGTCGGCCTGGAGTGCAAATTATGATGTTGGCCCCATTTTGTTTTATGTTTTTCACATCCTGCTCCACGCTGTTACCACCAATAAGCAGAATCTGGGTCAAACCCTGCACAGTTTCACATTAATCTCAATCTATATAGCAGCGTGCACTTTACCTTCACATGCTTCAAAAGCTGTTGTAGAACGTCGTGTGTTTGCAGTGCTAGTTCTCGCGTGGGCGACACTACTATAGCGGCTACCTGGTGAGGTCTCCAAGGTTCTTCCTTGCCTCTGCGCTTCAGCAACTCAAGTAAAGGGATTAAGAACGCCAAAGTTTTGCCCGAACCTGTACACATTTGAAACGTTAGCATAACATATTTTGCTTATCGAGTACAAACCTGTAACAGCTTGAGCGGCCACGTCCTTCATATTTAATAATAGGGGTATTGTGGCAGCTTGTACAGGGGTCATAGTGGGAAAGTTGAAGCTTTTGACTGCTGCTTTCAAGTCGTCGTGTAGAGGAACTCCAAGCTCGCTCCATGATTTGCGCATATTTGTACTAAAAATAGGTGTGCTTGTTATCTTACGTACTTCACATTAAAGCTTAACTTACCTTGCAAAAGGCTTTGTATTAAGTATTGCTAAAAACAGGTGTCTAAAGCAATGCTTTTTAAGGTTATGTTTTTATGTTACAAGTGCAGAACAGAAAAAACCGATACTGACTCCTTTGAAAATTTTACTTGCAATAGTTAACTTAATAGTAACTATTTCGTAACCTTACTGCTCGTAGGAATAGAATATTTAAAAAATAACTTCAATAATTAAATTGTAGGTGTATTGCTCAAACATACATTATGTAGACCATTTGCAAATAAAAAATGGTGAGATAATGAGCTACTGGTGGAATTCTGAACTACAATTTTGAAAATAACGTATATCACAAATCGTAGGCGACTAATTATAAATTTATTTCGCGACATATTCTGACTGCGCAAACTATTTAGGCACAAGAATTGCTACCTACTGTGAGATAAAGCGTCGTATATCACACGTGAGCGAAATGCCATTATAAGCTCGTGAGAAATTGTATTCAAAATTCTCACTCGCAAATAATGATTCATTTCTCTCACTTATAATATAATCTACTATTTTCATTCTTTTAGATTTAGACCAAAGTTTAAAAATCCTTAAATAATAATCATTACAAATTTAACTAAAGAACTGTTATTAAATTAATAATTTTGACTATTTTTACTTAGGTACCTTGTTAACTATCACTTGTAGTAATATCACACGTGCACTGAACCTTTTTAGGGAGAAAAAATTATCTAGGATAGGTACAGTCGTGTGCAAATAAATCTGGGACAATGGTTTTTTGATATGTAGGTTGAGTTGGAAATTGAAGAATATCTCCATGGATTTTCTGCTACCAGAAAGAGCTACATTTTCATTTACTTATCAAAGTTTAATGTAACTCTTTCTGATAGCAGGAAATCCATGGAAATATGCTTCAAATCTTAACTCAATTTACATATGAAAAAACCATTGTCCCAGATTTATTTGCACACGACTGTACATATTCTATAAAACATATTGTGTTGTACTACTATTTCCACGAGAAATGAAGATTTTTAACGTTCAAGTGGCACGAGTTAGCACTCAAATTACATTACTGCAAAATTATTACTTATAATCTTATAAGAGCATTAATTATTTCCGGAATTTTTTTAGAGTGCACAGAAACAACGTATTAATAGGCATGAGCGATACGCGAGGGCCGATTACGTTGTTTTGTGGACGATAAGAAAATAACCGGACATAAATTAATGCTAGAAGCTAGAATGTAGATTCGGCAAGAAAATCGTAGCGACACGGCCATAAAAAGTAAAATTTAAATTTTACTAGAAAATAAAATATCAAGTGATATCAAAAATGTATCCATAGTAAGTTGTTAATATGTTTGTGGCACTGTAAGTCTATGTTAAATTTGAGGTTAGCAGGTTAGGTTTTGCGTCAGTATGTGTCAAAACTGACGCAAAACCTAACCTGCTAACCACGAATTTGACATAGACTTACAGTGCTACCAACATATTAATAATAGTAAATATCAAAAACTGATCGCCTATTAATTTCAGTTAGGTTAGTCAACTTAAGAAAGATTATCACTTATAATACCATGAGTAGTCAAAGTTATGCCGACTATTTTTGCAGTGGTGTCACGAATGTCCATTGCGCTTTGGTACGATTAGGACGAGTGCGATAGCACGAGTCCTAATCCCAAGCGCAATGGAAATGAGTAGTGATACCATCGCAAAAATAATCTACTTAACTGTGACTAAGAATGGTATTCGAGGGACTATTTAATGAACCAAACTACTTTTTCAAATTAGTTTTCAGTAAATCTAGCAACAAACTATGCAATTTCTATAGTAACAGAACACTAATATTGACTTTTTCTAATAAAAATCGCATTTGTTTAAAATAGTCACTTGAATACCTTCTAGGAAGATATATCCACTGATATTTTTTTGATTGGCCAAGAAACGTCAGAATTCTGGATTTTCATTGGTCACTTTTTGACAGATGACAGGTGAATTGAATAATCAAGAAATTTTTTGTTGGCTTGGAAACCATACTAAAATTAATTTTTCTATTGGTTCTTAATTAGTGTCGTAGGATTTTCACTTCGATTACACTATCTTCAATAAAACTAGAATGTTAGAGCAATATTTAATATAATTTTACCTGTTATTTTTCATCTTTGCATTGGCATCTAAAAATATTTTATGTGTGTGGTTGGTTGTTATGGACAATGTACCAGAGTGGGTATCTTATAACGTAAGGTGGGTTAAATGTGAACGACTATTCAACACTATAACATATAAGCCAATCACATTGCAGACATTGGCTTTTTTCAACCAATGACAGCAGTAAGTATATCACTGAATATTGGGCACCATGCAAAATATTCACAAAACAATGTACGTACTCAAAAAATAAATAGCCTTGTTGAGAAGTATCGCTTAGCAACGATGTTCTGTGTTTAGTGATATCGCTAGGTTACGTAACACTAAACCCCAACGAACTGTGTGGCTTGTTTAAAAAAAAATTTAAATGCTGTGTTTTGGAAGTATTCCGCTGAATTTAATTGAGAATGAATAATTATATTAATTGTTGGATTATTTTTCAAGAAAGTTAATCGTTATGTATTAATATTGTTAAATAGTCGTCCCAAATACCACTCGAAGTGAATATATTTTTTTTAAATATTTTGCCATTTCCATAGAAATTATTGCAAATTTCACTCAGCAAGATCACATTTAAATGTCACTCGCCTTCGGCTCGTGACGTTTTTGATGTGATTTTGTATCGTGAAATTTAAACGCAATAATTTACATGGAAACGACAAAATATTTGTCAAAAATATATCCACTGCTTGTGGTCTTACCCTTGAGTTTTTCACTAGTTGATTTTGAAATGGTTTTTTCTTTAAGTTTTTAACTTTTTTGACGTTCCAAAATGTGCCACAATCCGTTTATAAAAACTGCCCTCTTTAGACCTAATACACTTTCAAATCTGTATCCTAAACCCAAAATTACTCATATTTTTTTAAGACAGATTGTTCACACCTAGGAATAAATAGGAGGTTCACACTTGCCTGTCATAAATGGGGCAAGCGTAAACAGAGAAGGTATTTCTCGTAAATAAACATACAGTGTGGAAATAAAGTAACGGATAAATTCATGAACTTGTTACATCTGAAAAAAAAGGGAAAAATGGTCTTAATGTTTAAATATTATAAACCAATGATATGAGCAAAATAAATTACCTACGTTTGACAGAAAGTCATTGACGGCACATTCGTTTTTATTGAAATTTAAAAAACAATTGAAAAGTTCAACTAGCAATTTATTATCAACTCCATTCAAAGTTAATAATGACGATGACTGTCTCGTTTAATTGTACCATTTTTATTAGTAATAAAATAGTTTGCTAATAATAATGTGTAGGTACAACTAGTTTTGAAAGTCATACTTTTTTTCATGAATTTGCAGTTTCATAATGAAGGCGAAGCCCGAGTTAATCACGCAAATGAATGAAAAAAGGACTTTCAAAACGTTTTAGTCGAAAAGGCCTTCGGAATCGACAACTGTCAAATTGACATTTTAATAAAATAGTTAAAAAAGTGTACTTTTTTCACGTTTTTTGAGTGGAACTTTCAATACGATTTTTCGTTAAAAAAGACGACTTTCACGATCACTATGCAAAAAAAGTAAATTCTCATTTAGAAAAAGCAAAGGACGCCTATTTTGTTATGACATTTACAAATTGTTTAATTCTGACATGTAACTAATCGTTTTGGTTTTATCCACCGGTAACTAGATTTATTTTGCTCAATTAATTGGTTTTTAATATTTAAAATTTAAAACCATTTTTCTCGATTTTTTCAGATGTAACATATTAAAAATTTTTTATCATTGAAAACAACATAAACGTACTACCAAAATCAATAATAAAAAGTACAGGTTGTCATTTAAAAAAAGTTGATGTCATATCATGAAAAACAAATTAGGTACAGTCGTGTGCAAATAAATCTGGGACAGTGGTTTTTTCACATGCAGGTTCAGTTAAGAATTTGAAGAATATTTCCATGGATTTCCTCTTATCAGAGAGAGTTACGGGTTTCAGTACCTGTTAAAGTTTAATGTAACTCTTTCTGATAGCACGAAATCCATGGAGATATTCTTCAATTCTTAACTAAATCTGCATGTGAAAAAAATACTGTCCCAGATTTATTTGCACACGACTGTACATCAGAAACTGAAAAATCAGCTGAAAATATTCCCTATGGTCAAAATCGCTTTTTCATAAAAATGAATATCAACGAAGTGTTAATGAATTTATTCGTTACTTTATTTACAAACTGTATAAGCTGACATAAGGTAAGTGTGAATAAGGTATTAGTAAGTACAAAAAACACAAAATTTATTTTCATAACGTCTTTTATTTGTGAGTAGCAAACGTTTTCATAAAATTGAATAAAGGCAGTACGGCTGAGTGGTGTTGCACATCTCACGGCACCTGTAAAAGTTAAGCTCCAGTCTGCTTGGTCAGTATTCGGTTGAGTGAACATCTGGAGAGCGGTAATAGTGTTCTAGCTTAGACAGTACCTCCGCCGAATTTAAATATGCACATACCCTCAGCGGCTCGGTGCGACCGGCACCCCGACACTATGTAAACGGTATAATGGGTTACAAATTATGTATGAATAACGTAAAACGTCTTTCTAAACAGAGCTAAAATTATAATTTCACAACTTACCACTTAACAATATGAATTTTAAACTTGAATTACAGCATAAATAACAACTATGGCAAATTGTAACGTGTAAAATCTATATGGGCTTAGGTAATATACGTTCAATATCGTTCTCTTCTACTTTGGTTATTGCTGTGGTTAATGTTTCCTGGCTGTAGGCTAGGGTGGAGCGAAAAAAAAACAAATTTTGATTTTTAATTTGTAATAGCGCGGAAAAGTTGCCTTTTAGTGTAGATAAGTTTACAACAAAATATGAAAAAGATTTGAGCACGTCTTGGGGTGCCCCAAGGACGACAAAGGTTTCATAAAATTGCAATTTTCGCTACATTTTTAAGTTTTTTTAAGAAGTTGTTAAATATTTTTTTAATTTCAAATACTGTCAAAAAAGCAGTTTTTATATCAAAGAAGACATACAATTTTTTTTTAACTTTTTGGATTATGTCTTGAGGTGCCGCAAGAGCGGTCAAGTTTTATAAAAACAAACTTTTTGCAACTTTTTTTACGTGTCTCGATTATGCAGTAAAAAGTTTCAAATAGGCGTTTTAATATGAATAGAAAGATAAAGACAGTTTGACTATTGCATTGGCATCCGGGAGCATGAGTTATGGCCGGGGTGGATGTTGGGGGGGGGGGGGGGGGCAAGATTATATAAGCTGTACAAAAAAGTTATTTCAGAAGAGCACGTTTCACTAATAGAGGAACCAAACTCAAAAGTTTTTAGGCCAAGTAACACCTAAATCTGGCACTGGACAAGACATAGCAGACAGTATACTGGAGTTTCGTGAAGATAGAGAACACAACGAACAATTTTTGAACTTTACTGCTATTGGGTGTGATAGAACTGTTGTAAATACTGAACATAATAATGGTGTGATTTCTTTGATGGAAAATGAAATAGGAAGACCTTTACAATGGTTAGTTTGTTTGTTCCATGGAAATGAGCTACCTTTGCGACATCTTTTTTGTCATTTAGATGGTAAACCGAAGGTGGTTACTTTCTTGCCAACTGAAAATAACCTTCCTCTTTTGGAGAACATAAATGTTTTAAGTACAGATCAGAAGTATTTATTGGATATGTGTATCGCTGTACCAATGGGAAATTGCTCACTAGATGTATCTTTAAGAAACCCTGGAAAACTTGCTCACTCCAGGTGGTTTCCATTAGCAAACTGTATACTTAGATTGTATGTGGCAACTGAAAACCTGAAGATTCTGACTGAGTACATTGTTAAAGTGTATGCACCTGTATGGTTTAACATTAAGTTAAAACCTTCATGTAGGTACTTATGGTTTCAAACATATGTTTAAGCTTGTCTCATATTCACGCTATATCTCTAATATCAAGAACGTTCTAGACCCGGTTCTTCTTCTTCTTATGGTGCCAATCCGTTCCGGTTATTCAAAGAAATGGGTACGTTGTTGCTGCAGAAAATCTCCTTTTGTCCATGCTATGTGATAAGCGCAAACATGTACGAGAACTTGCTTTACGATGTGTTTTAAAAGCAAGAACGGAAAGTAGAGGCGGAGTCAGGAAGTTTAAAGTTCCATAGATAAACTTTGACGCACCGAACCCCCCTTGGTAAAACATGTTTCCAGTGACTCTTTCAAAGACTTTATACGGCAGACATCTGAAGCTCAACCAAATAGTAAAGTGGACCCGCTTATCGACTTTCCCCGGCTTTCTTGTCACACGCAAGCAGTGGAAAGAGCTGTGAAACTGGTGACTGAATCGGCTCAAAATGTCTGTGGTTCAATCGTAAGAGAAGGATATATGAGAGCAAAAATTGACTCACGATACAAAAAAACAGTTTAATGAGTCAATGAAGCAGAAACAAACATTTTGCAGCTGTAACATTTGTCATCATTAAGGGTTCTTTAAATCATAAAAAAGGAACTTTCAATGCCTTTAAAAGTGTGTAATAATATTTTTTACGTGAGCTCTAATAATAGTAGATTATATTATAAGTGAGAGAAATGCATCATTATTTGCGAGTGAGAATTTTGAATCGCGAGTTCTCAGCACGAGCGATACAATTTCTCACGAGCTTATAATGGCATTTCGCTCACGTGTGATATACGACGTTTCATCTTACAGTAGCAATTCGTATGCCTAAACAGTTTGAGCCGTCAGAATATGTCGCAAAACAGACAATAGATAGTTACAGTAGCACCTATTACCTACCATACATTATACAACTGTTTTCAGTGACTAAAATGAAGTTTTATTCACTAGTGAGTATAAAATACATTATACAACTGTTTTCAGTGACTAAAATTAAGTTTTACTCACTAGAGAGTATAGAAATCTTTTATGTCTTTATCCTTCTATTCATATTAAAACGTCTATTTGAAACTTTTTACTGCATAATCGAGACACGTAAAAAAAGTTGCAAAAAGTTTGTTTTTATAAAACTTGACCGCTCTTGCGGCACCTCAAGACATAATCCAAAAAGTTAAAAAAAATTGTATGTCTTTTTTTATATAAAAACTGCTTTTTTGACAGTATTTGAAATAAAAAAAAATATTTGACAACTTCTTTAAAACACTTTAAAATGTAGCGAAAATTGCAATTTTATGAAACCTTTGTCGTCCTTGGGGCACCCCAAGACGTGCTCAAATCTTTTTCATATTTTGTTGTAATCTTATCTACACCAAAAGGCAACTTTTCCGCGCTATTACAAATTAAAAATCAAAATTTGTTTTTTTTTCGCTCCACCCTACTGTAGGCACCCCTGTTAGTCTTGCGTTTGTAAACTCTAACCATTTTGATATTTTCTGAAAAATTAAGCAGGTTTACACTTACCCCATCTATAGGATTCCCACTTGCCCCACGTGCTTTTCATTTGAGCAAGTGTAAGCACAACTAAAAGTTAAGTTAGAATTTAAATCTCTTCAAATTTCTTTTACTGCATGTTTATGTAAGCGAACATACTAAAAGGTTAACCTAAATAATAATTTTTTGTCAATCCTGTACTAAATGTGAACTTTTTAGTGGTCATTATTGATATAAAAATTACGTACTTTTTTGCACGAGTTAAAAAAGTTACTCTTTTAATGCTGTCAATGGTGTCGTGAAAAAAGTAGTTATTTGTGTATTAAGAGTCCAAAGTTTAGTCATAGCCGATTGAAAGAAAATGTTGTGGCAATCTCTCAAAATCGGCAATGATACTTTGCTCTCGAAATACACACACAGTTCTTTCTACGCCTGAAATGATCAAAAATTATATTATCTAATAATTAAAAATGAAAATTGCAAGTCTATTTTTATTGATGCTGAAGTTTGACATTAATTTTAAATTTGATTGTAAAAAATTTAAATTCTATTGCAAAATAAGGCATCATTAATAATCTTACATATTATATGTTAACGTTTATTTTTGTTAGCAATAATAAGACTTTTTAAAAATTCTGAATTTCATCAACGTTTGCTCTTTGCTTAAACCACTTAGGAGCACACTCCTGAAGAAACGTTAACTATGCAGTGTCAAAAGCCTGCGCAAAAGTCTACTTTCTATAGCAGTTGTAGAAAATTGATCTTTTTTCACTCTTTGCTGTACATTTGTATGGCAATATAACCTAGAATATATAAACTTTGTGTTTTTTACAGAATATCAAGAAAATTGTATGCAATACTTTACAAAAATAATCTTTTTTCACTCATCGTAATTGTCCAAGTCACTTCGCTCGTCGGCCAACATTTTCTACTCGTGAAAAAACACCTACATTATGCAACTGGTTTCATAAATTACTATTATCTACTTTGACATCATAGTGTAATTACAATGTGATTATTATAACTTATAACATTTTTTTATATGCAAATTGATGTAATTTGCGCGATGGAAACTCCGGGTAAACCCCTTTACACATTTTTTTATAGTTAGTATTGTAGGCTTTCATAGGAACTCTCGAAATTATTATATTTTACAAAATGTACAGATTTTCATTTTTATTCTGATAGTTGAGTTTTGTTGTTGTTCATATTCTGTTTATTCCGGAAAAACATTCGTATTGTGTGAGAAAATGCGATTTCCGGCACGTTGCTTTCACGGGACATATTGGTCAATTCCGGGACTGTCCCACAAAAACCGGGACGAATGGTCACTTTACTCAAGTGTAATTTGCCAGACGCCAAATAAATCTGAAGTTAGGCGGCAATTCGAAAGGTATACCACAGAGATTAAAAATGATGCGAAAAACAAGTTCCTTGGAATGCAAAATAGTAGTTTTTTGTTGTTTGTTTGTCAATGGACAATGTCTAGGCATGCGAAGTACCAGGTACCTTAGACACCAACTGCTATGAGCATATAGTCAGAGTCCTACTTAGAATTTTGCCGAGACTAAGGAGTTCCAATTCTAGCAAAGGATCTTTTACATGCTACACATCGTAGTAACATGAGACCTACGGCTCTACATCACTTCCGAATGATGGTATTCTGTAGAGGCTTTCATCTGTATTTTTTATTTTTAAAAACCACACCGGGACCTGGGATCGAACTTGCGACCTTAGATCAGTAGTCGGAATGCTTAACCACTGAGCTACTAACCCCGGCAAAATAGTAGTACTCAGCAAGTATGGCTGGTTAGAGAGTACTTAAATAGCCATACGAGTTCAGTAAAACCACTTTTCGTGTTTTGTATACTATTTTATGGCATTTTCTGAGGATACTTTTCATTTTTATGATCCTAGGTCTAATTTATGGTATTTTCCTGTGTTTGAATTTAAATTCCCGCCTGTAAAGAAGCATTTCGAATCATGTGCCGATCTTCGGCTGTTTAAGTGGCACACATTCCGTTTTACAGCGCTAGAAAGAACCGATTGGTGTGAGTGCAAGCGAGGCAGACGAACACGTGTCTTTTATCGATTTGTTTTTAGACATGAATATTATTGCAACGCTCACTTTTAAATCAAGTATTATTTCGCTAAGAAAAAGTCGTTCTGTGTGTAAAAATGAGAGGGAGCGAACGAATGTGTGCAAGTTTTGGGTTTCTTATAGAGGATTTTTACCCGAGATCTCGACAGAGCAACAAATGGTTGTTTTCTCTGTGTGCGTACCGCCTGAATAAATGTGCCGCTATTTGAAGTCCCGTCGCGTCGGTTAGAAATTGCAATAATTGGTGTTTTAAAGTAAAAGTGGCCTTGTCCGTATATGCGTTTGAACTGCACGTCCTGGTTGACGGTCGGTCTTGGGGTTTGTTAAGTGTCGTCTGTGGATGTCGTGGAAGCCGAGAGGTCTTGTTTATTGCGAAGTGGGCAACTTCTATTTACGCCGTTTGGCGGATTATTGTGTGGGAACCTTTTTTTGGCAGCTTATTTGACATCACGAAGTGCCGCATCTCTTGTTTAGTACTCTTTCATGTCGTCACGGACTTCATATTACCCGCGATTGGGGATGTTAGTATCGCTCAGACCCCTTTCGTCGGCCGCATCCCTGGGCCGTTTCGCAGTTTCTGCAAGCGTCTTCGGGCAGTTACTGGAAGCGGCCACCTGCAGCAGTTTCGGTAAAAGTCGCATGCAGCCACCTGAACTTCTTATTAAAGTATGTCCACTTCTATGTATTAGTTTCGCAGTACCATAGATTACAGTGCATGTACTGTTTTGTTGAAGTGTCGGACAGTTTGCGTAACGTTGCTGACAATGTAGAATTTACTGTTGGCATTATTGTAGTTGTCAATACGCTGAATCAATCAATTACAGTCAGATTTCATGTTTGTGCTTAACCTAACGTTGTGGCGATTAAAGTATGTACCGCATTTTAGCCACGTGTTTGTTTACCGTCAAGTTTGATTGTTGATGAATCAGTTCTTTGAATATTTAATCTTGCTACCGCATGCGGGCCATTTCTTTTAATTGTTTTCAAGTTTACTTCCTTTATCTAGTTTAAAACGTTACGTAATATAATTTAACCCTTACTAACCCGCTTCGTTAGATTTATTTACTAAGCCATTGTTCATTTACATATTATTGTTAATAACGTTTATTTTAACTGTGGTATTCCCGCAAAGTAAGTTCAACGCTGTTGTTCGTGGCTCGTTGACCAAGCACTGCGAAGGTTGAAGTTAAAAGGTGTACGCGTTGCCTTCCACTTTTATCGGTGGGCTCACATGTGTATTTATCATATTAGAAAAGTGGTGGCGACTTGGCATCTAACATCTGCTTTTCTTATAATAGGCCGTTGCCCTGTGTAGTTTCGTATTGGACCACCCCAGCTCCACTGAGCAACGCCGGCACCTCTTTTGTTACGGGCTGGGGCAGCGGGTCTATTTAATTCTTTCCCGATATGAGTCATTTTAAGCGCTAGTCTTTTAGCTAAGTAGTGTCATGTTGTAAAATCCCGCTTATGTGGTAACAAACTGGCGCCCTTGTCGTAATGTAGTGTTTAGGCTGTAACAAACTATTGCCAATTAAAGGTGTGTTGTTAGAAACGTTTTAGTCTGTAACAATTTGATGTAGAAATGTAAAATATTAGATTTTTATATAAAAGTATCATTAAATGTCAAACATAACCAAGTTGAGGAGAATTCGTTTTGATGTACTAAATCACAATAAGCAGCTCCAGTTGATATTATGCATATGGCAGTACTGAAGTGTATTGTTGGTGACACTGTAAGTCTATGTCAAATTCGAGGTTAGCAGGTTAGGTTTTGTATTTTGTCAAAACTGACGCAAAACCTAACCTGCTAACCTCGAATTTGACATAGACTTACAGTGTCACCAACAATACATTTCAGTATTGCCAAACTTAAAACAAATCGTAGTTGCTATTCTATAATAGTTGCTATGGTGCAAAGTACCACATTACTAAACGATTTTACATGTAGAAATGTAGTACATTATCATATATTAATATACTTGTTCACACATATCCCAGATTTACACTTACCCCACCTTACCTTACACCAACTGTTATGGCAAGGTGGACTATATTGTTACAGGTCATGACACTGGCTAGGCCATTCCAAGACATACTAAGTTTTAAAAACTTTCAAATATATTTGACGTTAATAAACTATATTTTGAACAACATACACCGCCGTAGTTATGGTCATATAGTCAAAGTGCTACCAGAATTTTGTCAACACTACTAAGAAACCCTAGCAAGTGATCTTTTACATACTACACATCATAGTGGGACCCACAAACTAGCAATCGAACTCAGGACCCTTGCAGCATCAATAAGGATGCTTATACCACAGTTTCTTATTAGACTGTGCTTATACACTGAATCACTGAGCCAGGATTTGTTGGTTCCAGTTCAATTAACTTATGTTTAATACTTTTATTGTTACATCAACGTTACTACATTAAGAAATACTTATGAACTTTTAAAATTATCATGCCATTAAAATTAATTAAAATACTAATGCATCTCTAAGATAACAGCAATATTTTCCCCTGAAGCAGTCGGCCTGTATTCCAAGTCCCACATGCTGGTAAAAACAAGAGCTTCACCTCGCATGAGCTCAATATTGAGCACAGGGCACTCCAACTCACAGTTGTGCCTCGCAATCAGCCTAAAAAAATTGCTGCCGCTCACTTGGCCTATGACAGTAATCGGCTCCTTCAGTTCTACTGCCTTGAAATTGCTCACATTATAATTTCTGCTCATTAGCAACCAGTTGTACTGTACCGGTGATACCTCAGCCGGAAGAAAGCTGGGCCTCGGTGACACAATCCGGAAAGTCTTCGTAGCATCAAAGTCACAGTTTTGGAAGTGCAAAAAGTATTCGTTGAAATTAATGATTTTACTTAAAATCCTTCCGACTGTTCCAAGTCCGTTGTGGATATTTGTTGAAAGCTTGCATGGGATGGAGTCGAGTATTGCTCTGTCATTGAGCAGAGTTAAATTGGGATTGTGGTAAATCGGCCAGTTTTGCAAAGCATCCGGCAGAATTACCGGATTGTGAAGCTCAATGTAATGCTCCTTCAAGAAAGAAGGCTCGATTAGAGGTTCCACGTAAATCTTATCAATGGACTCGCATAGCGCACAGTCAAAGATAGGCCCTGAGCTCTCCGAATTTGCACTAACAAAATTTGATATGAGGCATCTTTCGTTCTTAAGGGGCTTCCAGTTCCAGTAAGGCAGGAGGTCTATGAGGACTATTCTCCCAATAGCGGAGAAATGCCAGGCTATGCTGTCAAAGTATGTCAGGTAGTAGATTGTAGTAGCAAATAGCAGGAAGGCTGCTGCAAAGCGCAGGTAGCGTTTCAAAGTAGCTCTTTTTATTGATGCAGTTAAAGGCTGGCATATTTTGGCAACTTCTTGGTCGGTTAGATTGTTTTCTCTGCAGAAGTCGAGGAATGCCTTTAAGTCGTTGTTAATTTGATCGAGTGGCGTTGTTTGAGTTTTCGAAGACATGTCTCTGAAAGCATTGGAATAAAAAATTAGAAATATTAAATCTGCATAGTATTTAAATAGCAATTATTTAAAATATTTGAATAACAGCACAAAATGATTCTAAATTATTTTATTTCGCAGCTTTCTAAAAAACAATGTAGTTATGGGATTGACTGTAATATTTGTATAATTTGTGCGAAACAAATTTATTAGGTGAAAGCGGGATATCTCTAAAGTTTTCAAATTTCTAAAAATTGTTTTAAATATATTTTTTGTGTGAAGACTGGGACAACTCTTGATAGAGATTTTGGCATTATTTGATTAGCTTAAATGAGGCATAAAACGGTTACATTTACTATAACAATTTCGTTTCATAGCAACGTCTAAAGAAGTTGATAATTGAGTTACAAATAGGTACCTAGCAACTATACATATTAACGCAGTCACATTTACAACAAACTGTCCCAGTTCTTTTTTGTCTTGCATAGTACGTATTATACGTCCTCTTTTGTAAATATTATTTACAGTTGCGGCCAAAAAAAACGGGACACTTTTTTTACCTAATTCTTAAAATGCGTCACGGCCAAAAAAACGGGATTTTATCCGTATTTCCAATATACAGGGTGTTAATTATGTACGTAGACAAACTTTAAGGGGTGATTCCTTGATCAATTCTAAGATAAAAAGTTTATACAAACATGGGACCTAAACGGCTTCGTTTTCAAAATATAGGGTGTTGAAGTTTAAACAAAAAAATTTTGTTTCAAAAATTTGGAAAACGACTAGAGGTATTCTAATGAAACTTGGTGTAGGTTAGTATTTCATAAAGTGGCATTGTTTGATCAAAATAAATTTAATTTATTTCCACCGGTGGTGTGCATCGGGGCGAAATCTACCCCAATAGTCAAATATCTTGAATTTTTTACAAGTTATTTCATTTTGTAGTTTCTTTTATTGTAGTTATACAAGGTGTTTAAAAAATTTGTTCTGAGTTTTTACCCATTTATAGCGGATGATTATAAATGCTTTTCCATCAAGTTCCCTTTGAAATATTTGTTGTACCTATGAATAATATGTTGGTGTTACTGTAAAAGTGTATGTCAAATTCGAGGTTAGTAGGTTAGGTTTTGCGTCAGTATTGACACAGACCGATGCAAAACCTAACCTACTAACCTCGAATTGGACATAGACTTACAGTGTTACCAACATAAACAGTGCCGAAAAATATTAGAAAAGGTGGACACATACGAATACCTTTGCACACAAATTAACAAAGACGGACGCATCGATAAAAAAATTAGGAATAGAATTAGTAAAGCCAATACAATATATTATCAAATCAACAACACACTAGGGAAAAAGGAAATAAACACAAAAACAAAAATGCACCTATATAAATCTATATACCAGGTGACTATAAATGATTTTTTTTTCTTAGGTTGGCACTGTTTATGTCAAATTCGAGGTTAGCAGGTTAGGTTTTGCGTCAGTTTTGACACAGAAACATGCAAAACCTAACCTGCTAACCTCGAATTTGACATAGACTTACAGTGCAACCAACATAAACAGTGCCAACCAAATAAAAAAAATCACAATCATTTAGAGTCACCCGGTACTATATCCTTGGTTTGTAGAATCGGCCCTAATACAAACAAAAAAGTCGTAATAAACGTAGGTCCGTAAACGCTTCTTTCCGAGATACAGCCCAAACAAGCCGGTTTTTAGCAAGATATAGTTGCTAAGGAGATATATTGACTAGGTTTTTCAAAAGTTATAAAACTTTTATAATATTGCTGTAATTAACAACAATTAATAGGTCAACAATGGTAAAATAAAAAGCAGTGGCGCACTGCATTTTTTTAGATAAAACTTTAATAAATAATTTTAATTCAACACTGAAAATACTATTTTTCATAATTATTACGGTTTTTTGTGCACTTACTTCTGGGACATCCTGTAATAATTTTAGTAGGTACCGTACCAACTCCAATTTTGAGCTACTATTTTTAGTTCTTTCAGTTAGTTTTGAAGTTAATTTTTCAGTTTCAAGAGAAGTTTCTAACTAGGGTTGTCAACACTGTCATTCTGAAGACTTCGGGTTTGGCGATCACTCGGGCTTCGGGTTTGCAATCAAATTCTTAGGGGTAACTAAAGGTTCATACTTGCTTGGAGTAAAATTCTTTAAAAGCACCCAACTACACAAATATTTAACAATCGCTAAATACGTATTTCGACAGCGTTGGAGAGAAACTAAACACGACAAAGTTGACCGAAGATACGCTCTTCACCAAATCGCCAATGAAAGTCAGCACTCCCGCGCATTGTAAAGCTATTTATTTATACTGTAAAATAGTATAAATAGCTTTAGAGAAACGTATTTAGCGATTGTTAAATTTGTGTGGTTATGGGTTTTTAACGAATTGTGATCAGATTCAAACCACAGGATCCAGCAGTGTTTTATACTTGCTTAGATTGTAAAAGCTTTTATTTCTAATTAATATCTCTAGAACAGAAATCGTTGATAGAAAGTGCGTAAAGTGAGAAGAAATATAATTTTAGAAAACATTTTTACTAATTTCCATACAAATTGAGTTTCTAATTAGTTCACTTTCGTTCAGAAACAGTTTTTTTTTAAATTTTATCTTATGAAATGTTAAAAAACATTAAGTTGTTCTATAAATAAGCTGGGCATAGACACACGTTCAAAACCGGCACCCAGCTACTATACTGTGCTATTTAAAAAATTTAAATAATTTTTGGAATTATATCGTTATAACTTAAAAAACTATTTTGTACTTTCGGGACTAAAGTTGGCACTCTAGTCACTTATTTTAGGGACTAAAGTAAAGTACGTTTTTTTCCTATAAAAATTTTCAAGGTCAAAGAATTTAGGGTTTATGTTGGCATAACTTGGATTCCTTTAAAAAATATATGTTGGCAAAATTTGTTTTAGTAACTTTATAGAACTAAAAATTGGTGGGAAATTTAAAATCTGGCATTAAAGTTCTATGTATATCAAAAGCTCTTGCTAATCTTTCGTAAACGTCTTCTTCTGGTGTGTTAAGATGCAGATCCAATAGTTCCTCTGCACACTTCACTATATTTAATTTTAAAAGATTCCGTTTTTACGCGTATTCAGTTTCAAAAAAGAAAAACTGACAATTTAATTTTAAATGTCAAAGTGACAAATTCGTTTACAGAAAAACCTGACGAAAATAAATTTTCTAATAATTTAAAAAAAGCAGTTTTGCCAATTTTATCTTGACCTTGAAAATTTTTATAGGAAAAAAACGTACTATAGCTCATTAAAAATGTTACCGTAATTATGGTAAATTTATGTACACAGCATTCTTAATAAAATTTGTATTTAAAATTAATCAGTTGGCAGTACTGAAGTCAGTCTATGTCAAATTCGAGGTTAGTAGGTTAGGTTTTGTTTGTCATTTGACACACGCTGACGCAAAACTTAACCTGCAAATCTCGTATTTGGCATAGACTGACAGTACACTTCAGTACTGGCAACTGATTCAGGCTACCCAGGGCCTGCTGCAATTCAGTTTTAAAAAAATCACTACGCAACATCTATAATATAATTTTCCTTAATGTGTGTCTGTGTGTCTGTGACACAAAATAAAATCTTACATTCCGGCTTCACAGATGTTTATATTTGTTTAGGTTTTGTTTTTCTTATCTTAGCGCTCGGCTCGGAGCTTGACCTTTCGCGTATCCTATTTCACGTTCGCGTAGCGCGCAATTTGCTTGTTCTTAATAAAATTCGCATTTAAAATTAAATTGTAATTTCAGTTTCCAAATTTTTTAAATGTTTGACGATAATGTTCCCAAAAATGCAAAAAATAGCGTATATTACAGGGGATTAAAGTGCCTAAATTCCTTGAGTGATTATTTTCCTCGGGCCCTCAGGTAATAATATTTACTTACGGGATTTAATGATGCACTTTAGTCCCTCATGATATAATATACTAATTTCAACTTGAATTTTCGCCTTTCACCACCCCCCACCCCCCCCCCCCCGCGCCATAAATTTTTTTCCGGTCAGGATTGGCGCAATGTTGACAACCCTATTTCTAACATAAAAATAGTTTTTGCACTTGCGGAACTAAAGTTGGCACTTTAGTCACTTATTTCAGGGACTAAAGTAGCTTATTTAATCTCTAGGGACAGAAGTAATTACTTTAGCCCCTAGGGACTAAAGTAAAAATGTTACCGTATCTATGGTAAATTTATGTACACAGCATTCTTAATAAAATTTGTATTTAAAATTAATCAGTTGGCAGTACTGAAGTGCATTGTCAGTCTATGTCAAATTCGACTTTAGTAGGTTAGGTTTTGTTTGTCATTTGACACACACTGACGCAAAACTTAACATGCAAATCTCGAATTTGACATAGACTGACAATTCACTTCAGTACTGGCAACTGATTCAGGCTATCCAGGGCCTGCTGCAATTCAGTTTTTAAAAAATCACTCTGTACACAACATTCTTAATAAAATTCGTATTTGTCAGTTTCCAAATTGACAGATTTCAAATTTTTCAAATATTTGATGATAATGTTCCCAAAAGTGCAAAAAATAGCGTATACCACACGGGACTAAAGTGCCTAAATCCCTTGAGTGATTATTTCTCTCAGGCCCTACGGGCCCTCGGGAAATAGTATTCACTCGCAGGATTTAATGATGCACTTTAGTCCCTCATGATATAATATACTATTTTATATTTACTAAATATTAAACGCTTAGAAACAGTTTGATAGCCAAAGTGAATTTAAATTAAGAGGAAAAAACAAAGGCATTTTTTAACATTTTTATAATTTATATAATAACACTATTTTTGTCTGTGATAACAGCTAAATAACATTCAAAACCGTTAAGTCCCTACCAATTTATTAACTTTAAAAACAATTATTTCAAAAGCTCATTTAATAAATGTACGTAAGTACCATTTCTCTTTTTAGCCTCTCAGTTCTTATACTTTGTAATTATTAACTCACTTTATAGTTCCACATTTTTAAATAACTATCGTTTTACGTAAAAAACATAAGATTTGTATATTTCATTGATTAGGTACTTTAAATGGGCGACCCATATGTCGAACCAGTTAATGAATGGCAGTACGTTTCTGACTGTTGTTACTATAAATACCTGTTTTCGTCGTGTTCTGATCAGATGTTAGCGTCACGAATTTTCACTTTTAGATGAAATCACTGCGATTGCGACGTGTAACAGGTGTCACGGAAATCAGTGCGAGTTGGCTCGACGACACGCACGCCCAGAATTATTGACAAATTCAAACGGGCCCCGTTTACCGCCACCAAAACAAAACAACAAAAAGAAGAAGCGTCATGGCTGCCGTGACCGCGACGCGCAGGCGCACGCGCGCGCACGTCAGTCTGACATTCGGGTTATGCTCGTAATGTTACTCTTTGCAACTTGTTAAGAAACCTCTACTTTGTTAAGCACCGAAGTAATTAAGGTTCTGTTGCCCGGGCCGCGAGACGAGTCGTGCGAGGCTACCCCACTGGAATCGGCGGCGAGCGATGATTTAAGCCGTTTATTTGTACTTATTGATTACGTCATTAAGCCATTTTGTAAGTCGTGAGCTTTGTTCGCATTGTTTTGCGTGAAGCAAGGTTTTCTAAACCTAGTGTTCTTTGTGAGGCGTGATCCAAGTTTTTTCCAAAATTCCCGTGCCTACGAGAAAGTACGACACCACCGGAATCGGTAGCGGCGGTGATACCATGAACAACAAGAGGAAAAACAGGGGGGGACCTCTCAGGTATTTACTTTTCACTGCTGTCCTAAAGGCATTTTCAGTCCACTTGATGCAGTCATCGAATAACAACCACATTGTTTTCCAGGTCCCCACGGGTACGTTCAGTAGTGACGGAGGGAGTCTACAACAATGCCCATTTCATGCACGCAGCCACCTCACATATTGGAAATGTGGTGCGCATTCAGACAGCGTCTGGAAGCGTTTGGGAAGGTAAGGTTGCTCTCGTGTCGCTTGCAGCGGCTTTTACACGTTTGCTCTCCGCAGGCGTATTTCGTACCTTCTCAGCGCAATTCGACGTGGTGCTAGAAGTGGCTGCCAAGGTAGACAATCCCGACACAAACAATTCCAGTCTGGCTGCCGACTCGGTGGCCGACAAACTCATCTTCAAATCTTGTGATATAATAAGCATGGTGGCACGGGATGTCGACTTGGACTTCGCCACGAGAGACACGTTCCAGACTGATACTGCCATTTCCGCCAAGTTTAATGGTAAGTGTTGATAAGCTGAGTCGCCAACGCTTGATATAGTGTGGTCTGCTTTAAAGTTTTTCTGTATAAAGCCCATGTCCTGCTGTGAAAATGTTGGAACGATTACTATAACTTCAATTGGATTTTATTGGGTGCCCAAACTTTTAGTGATTTCAAACGACTTGCCAAGCTAAACTGCTTGTTGAACGGTTAACACTTACCTTATTTTGGTTGTCGCTTCGTGTTTGATAGTGGTGTTATAGATAATATGTAATTTTGATTTTAGTTTGTGCTTTTATTTAACTAAAAATGGCAGGTGCAAAGTGTAACGAGCAAACCACCACATTAATAGGATTATACCAGGATGCACTATTAACTCTCGTGTTAAAATTTTATAATTTTTGATTGTAAAACGAAAAAGCACAGCACAAATCAAAACTCGACAACCTAACCTCACTTTTTCGATATGTCTGACAGCTGGTCAGTTTTTTATAAAAAGCGAACAAAATTTTAACAGTAAGACATACCTTCAAACTGTTTTGTTGGGGGCTTAATGTCATCTTGTTTTATAAAAACTTAACCACATTTTTACAGTGAAACATGCGATCACCAGTATGATTCTTGTGGAATACTGTGGCGTACTTGTCGTGAAAGATTTGTAGACGTATTGTTTGTTTATTAACTACAGTTTGTCGCAATGATCTTGGAAGTAAGATTGAAATTATACTACCCTTTCATAGTACATAGTTATCTGTCTAAAGTCATGCTTAATTTTTACAAAATGAGGTTATGTTTTCAGATTTCATGATATTAAAATTGCCTATATTTGAGATGTAGTTTGTGACCATTATAAACAAAGAGGTATATAATAACATTATTATGTGTTGTAAATATAATATAGTACAGTCAATGTTGAGTTTAAAGGTTAAGTGTGTCACATGTAAAAGACAAACGTATCAATTATGGTTCCTTCATACGATATCGTAGCGGGCAACCGTAGAACACATGCAGTTCCGCTGTTCTCTTGTGCTAGCAACGGATGCAAACATACGAGTAGAGCCTTAGAAATGTTTTCTACTTCTTTCCTGTCAATTGTGTGGTGTCTTCAATTGTTTATGCTTTTGTCATTCGTCTTCTACCGCTTCCATCCGTTGTTTTCTAGAGCATTGTTGTTCCTGCTCTCTTGCATTATTTCTTTTTTGTTCTTATATGGCATTCCATATAAGTAGGCTGACGCCATTATTTGTTTTTCTTAAAAATTTTAAAGGGTGTTTTGTTGAAGTTCTTCATTAGTTGCTTGCATGTTGCTCGAGTAAACGGCAGCATAAACTGATCTTAGTAATCTGTGCGCTGAGTCGAACAAAAATTCTCTCAGTACTGATGTACTTTTTACAATATTTGTTTGTCAGTCCGTATAGTGTCCGTCTAGTTCTTGTGTATGTCAGTTGTTGGTTCCTTTCCTTTTTTTATAGTATAGTGTGTTTGTTACTATTAATTTCTGATTTAAAGTGATTATTCTCCATCTACTCACATTCTTGATCCTTGACCTGCAGTAGGTTTAGTTCTTTATTCACTGTAATTATTAGCTTGATCATCAAAATTGACTATAGTTCATTCAAACTCGAGATAAAGTAAAATCTGCAACCCAAGTTACAAATATCAGCAGTCAGCTGATTACTAATTTGATTTTATTAAAATGTAGATCATGGGATGTACGTAGTACCGGGTGAGCATAAATGGCTATGTATTTTTTTCTTAGGTTGTCTTTGTTTATGTTGGTGGTACTGTAAGTCTATGTCAAATTCGAGATTAGCCTCAAA
>CALNHX010006982.1:0-80509 GCA_940337035.1 Agriotes lineatus
AAAAATGTTTGCTGTATAATGCAGGTTATACAAAATATTTTGTTGTGGCTCACTGGTTTCACTAGAAAACCACCACTTTTTTCCTTACTGATAAATAAAAAAAATTAATATTATGTAATTACCTTTATTTAACACCTGTTTAACCCAAAAAAAAGTAAATAGCGATTTTTTTTAAATCTGCCTTCAAAGGGTTATAATGAATAATCTTACAGGCTGAGCGTAAATGATAACAGTCAATCGCTAAAAATATTTCGGTATTTAGTAGTGTAGTGCCGAACGCGTTGAACCGTTGAACGGTAACAATAGAAAGGGACATTCCTTAAAAAAACAATAATTATCAAATCTATTTTAATTAACGAAAATCCTCTGCATTAAAGTCTTTGTAAGCAAAAAGGGCAATCCCCGAAAAATCGAATTCTGAGGCTATAAATAGCCCTCAGTAAGAAATCAAATTTATTTGCCACTGCAGTCTACACAAATGAGTCACGTCAAAGCAAATATTTTAATGTAATAAAAACCAACTTTTTTGTGCATGCAGTGAACAATTTAAACTAACCTACAAAGTAAGTGTATTATGTATTTAGTATTTGTTTATTTAATTCAAATTGTGAATTAAGGGTACATTATTATTTTTGCGATGTTAAAAATTTCGTGGCCATGAAAATATCTGCATTACGGTTAACTGATTTTCATTGTTTCGTTTTAGTTATTTCATTGACATGAGTAAATTTCTCTTAACAACATCTAATAAAAAGGAAGGGGAAGGAGCAACTACTTCTCAAGAACCCTTACAACACTCCACTAATGCTGCTGCCTCTGAAAACTCGAATATTTCGTCTGCTTCATCTGATACTGAAGAAGACAAACGAACAACACGCAAACGCGTTTAAACCCATAAATGAGGCGTATAGATGCAAAGTGCGACAAAATGAGTTAAGCACATCACTGGATTCTACATCAAAGCCTGCATCTGTTAAAATGTATTTCAGCTGCAAAATCCGACATAGACCACGACAATTCGCTTTTAAAAAGTGGCTTCAAATGCAAAGTGCGACAAGTCCATTGACATTTTTTGTGCAAAGTGCGACATGTCCACGTGAGCCAATAAGATGTCAAAATCAGATCACATGGTCATCCTTACGTGATAGAACACTTATGCTATATTATGCATTGCTGCTATTCACGCAGGTAGTGGAGTGACTAACAACAATGGAAGCTAATTCGTTTAATGCAGACATTAAACAAAGTTATTGTGGAAAGTAAAGGGATTTCTAAGAAAGTTAAAAACACTAAGTTAATGCGCCCTAAAGAACTGGGAGTCCGAGTACAATTAAAACCAGATAAAATAAAAAGCATAACAAGTCTACTGACGTCTCATTATGGTTCCGAATGGGATCAAGAAGAATCACCGTGTTATTTTACAACACTGTTTGAAGAGAATAACAGTAATGACTATGGTTTAGATGTTACGCAAGCAGGAACAAGTCAAGAGGAAGTTGCAGAAACTGACGCAAATTTGAATTTTTAAATTATTAACATTTTTAATTATTAATTTTGTTTATTTTTAGAATAATTAACGGTATAATAAATTCCTTTATAATTCAATTTTTTCTATAAACTAGTGCAATAAAGTGTATTAAAAAAATTGTTTTTGGTTTCTCAAAAACTATAGATTATACATTTTTCAAATTTCGCACTAGCTATCCTAAACACGTTTGCAAGTAGCGTAAAAAAAATTGCAGCGTTGTCCTACAAATTTAGCATCATTATAGTTTTTCGTGTTTTTCTCAAAATTCGTTCATTTGGACATGTCGCACTTTGCATCTATACGCCTCAAATACAACTCAGGATGGGAACATCATCATGAGTTCAAAGATTGGCTAGGACCTAGTGAGAGCCGCAACACCTTTTTTAGATGTAAGGTCTGCTTTAAAGATTTTATTGGGGGTATAGCTGCAGTAAAAAAGCATAATGACTCAAAAAAATATTAAAATGAATGCCTTCAAATTTCAACCTACAATTACAAAAAAATCTTTTAAATTTCCGAAAAAACAAATTATTAAAGAAAATGAAATAAAAATAGCTGCTTTTATTGCAGAACACAACTTGCCTATTAATATATCTAATCATCTAGTAGAGTAATGTTATCTGGATTAGATCTTAGTGATACGACTAAAATGTCTTGCAATCGAACCAAATGCACTGCTATTATAAATAATGTAATTGGAAAAACTTTACTATTCGTAACGAATTTTTGACTCTTATACCAGTAGAAGACGCCACTGCTCAAAATTTGTATAATGTAGTGGTAAATTTCTTTAATAGACATGAAATTCCCTATAAGACCAATCTAATTGGATTCGGGGCAGATGGAGCAAATACAATGATGGGCATACACCATTCTTTAAAAACATGAAATGCATTTGTCATTCATTGGCACTATGCGCGTCTTATGCATGTGAAAAATTGCCAGATAGCCCTGAAAAATTAATACGTAGCGTATATACCTAACCTAAAACAGCTATAAGAGGCAAACACAATTTCAAGAATTTCAACAGTTCGTAAACATAAAAACACACAAACTTTTACATCCTTCCAAAACTAGGTGGTTATCATTAAGTGCCGCTGTTAGGCGAGTACTAGAACAATATGATGCCCTGCAGCTTTATTTTCGGGCTGAAGTTTTTGACCGAGTAGCTGGTGCTGATCAAATTAATCTATTACTCAATGATCCGTGTAACAGATTATATCTGGAATTTTTGGATTATATATTGCCCACATTTAATGATTTAAATTTACAATTTCAATCGGAAGCTCCCAGAATTCATTTAATTTATAGCCAAATGGCATCTTCCTACAACCTGCTATTAAGCTATTACATTAAACCCGATTATTTAAAAAAACACAGATTTAAGCAATTTACAATACAGAAATCCTGTAAATTTTTTACCAATCGAAAAAGTATATTTCGGTCCAAAAATTTCATTGGCGTTTGACAGCAACGTGCTAACGGATTCAGATAAACATCAGTTTCGTTTAAGATGTTTAGATTTTTATATAGAATCTGCACATCAAATATTTAAACTTTTTCCTTTTAATTCTCATGAAATGGAGGTACTTACATTACTCTCTTTTTACTTCCTTTTACGATAAAGGAAGTATTGGATTCACCCCAAAAATTCGAAATTGAGTTTTCAACAGATCTTCACGTTTTAGAGTCCCCTGATCCCAAAAAACATATTTTTTTTCATTGGTCTGTGTGTCTGTCTGTCTGTGTGTCTGTCTGTGTGTCTGTCTGTGAACAGAATATCTCAAAAACGAAAAGAGGTATGGGGTTGAAACTTCATATATAAGTTTTGTGTACTATGTAGATGAGACAGCAAGCTTTTGAAGAAAATCGCATAACCGGAACTAGGTGTTTACTCTTGTGATTTTTCAGTTTTTTTCGATTTTTTCAAAAACGGCTCTAACGATTTTTTTCAAACTTTACATTTTTATTACATTTTTAATGTGCATTGACGTGAGATAAGTGATTTTCCAGTTGAAAACTTCTAAAGTGGGTTTCTTTTGTTTTTTTTTCTATTTTTTTTATTAACTCCTATTTTAAATGGAACACCCGGTATATTATTCCATTTTTGAATTCTGCTTAAGATTTTAGAGAAAATTTGTCTCTTCAACTAACGCTCTATTTTGTACCGTTTTTGTAGAATTCGTAATTTTTGAAAATTTTTGACAAATGCTTAAAAATTAAAAATTAAATTTTTGACTAATTATAACTGTAAAAGGAAGTTGTGTGAGTGTATCACACCAGATTTTTTAAATTCCTGTAATATTGAGCATACTGAGAGCCTTGCATCAATTGCAGTTAAATTTCCAAATTTAAACTTAAATATGAAAGTTCTAGACCGGGAGTTTCGTCTTCTGAAAAACTCAGACTTTGATATAAATACTGAAGGGGTGCAATTTTCGCGCAAAGTTTGAAACACAAAAAAGGGAGATGGCAGTCTCATGTTCCCAGAAATGACAAACCTTATCTCAGTATTGTTTTGCCTTCCACACAGTAGTGCCTGCGTAGAAAGAGTTTTTAGCATGATTAATCTAAACAAAACAAAATTGCGTAATAGATTAGCAACAAAAACATTAAGCGGCATACAATACACGTGGTTACGATTTTAAAATTACAAGTAGTATAACTACGAAACACAACAGGCATATGTATGAATGAAATAACTGTAACAATAAATTTTATATTTTATATTTTTAAATAATTTTAACAGTTTTGTATTTTACGTATAGTTTTTACAGTTAAATAATTTTTGTTTTAATCTAATCGTATTATATTATGTATTATTATTCTATAATAAAATTGTTATAATATTTATGATCTTTATTTTTCACTATTTTAGTAATACCTTCATTAAGTAAAAGAGGGAAAAGTAGGTAAAATTTAAAACTTGTGAAAAAGGTGCCGGATCTGGTGAAAAAGGTATCGGATCTGGCAACTTTCCAGAAGTTCAACTGGTAATTTTTAAATTTTGGGTCTGACAACACTGGTCGCGAAGGCGTCAATTCTCGCAGACATTCATTCATTTGGCATTGCGTTATGCAATCCGTTTCAATACAGAATACAATACAATGTTTTGTCTTAAGTTGAAGAGAAACAGGAAACGATGATGGTGTTCGTTTTAAGGTGGGTATACGCCAAAAATGAATGTTTACAACTTGTTTGAAACCAGTTCTAAACCACTTCCGAACTCCAATGTTTAAAACTCGGTATTACTGTACACATCCAGTTGTAAACTGTTTAAAAGCGGTTTGCAAACCTGTTGCGTCTTAGCGTCTTTAGTTCGCTCAGGTTCGTTGACAGATGTAGATCACATCCAAAATTCGCTCTTTTTCAACGTAGTATAATTATATAAAATACACAGTGCGTTTTGTTTTAAACATTGGACATGGAATCTTGGACAGAGGAAAAGATAGAACAATTATCTCAGTTATACAAAGAACATCCTGTATTGTGGAACACAAAACATAAAGATTACAAGAATCGTAACAGGAAACACGACGCATTAAAGAAAATAAGCGATATAATGAACATCGCAGTAATAGAACTAGAACGCAAAATAAATGTGATAATCACGCAATTTCGACGTACTCCTAAGAAGATAATGTCCATGAAGAAATCCGGCGCAGGATCTGATGAAATAGAAAGAAAGGTGTGGTTTGGATACAAAATGCTATTGTTCCTGGAAGACCGCTACACTGTCGCTGAAACAAAAACCGCTGGAGTAGAGGTAGGCACATAATCCTACATATCTGTAAATAATTTGTTTGACTACTAGAATTTATTTGATTAGAAAATTTTTCGATCGCCAGTTATTATAAACATACAGAGAGATTTTTCTTACTACGAACACGGCAGACGATATGTCGAATTTACAAATGCCGAGAATTTAACTTTGACAGTTCGCGTATTGTGTCAGTAGATAATATCTGCTGTCATTTCTATCTTAAAATCGATAACTACGAAGCAACGGATCAGTGCAAATTGTAAAATGGTATTATCAGGGTCCAACGGTCCGGGAAATTCAAAATTCTTTCACAACATTTGAAAATAGGCGTTCTTTATCGTTATCAACGTTACATGGAGTTATTTCAAATTTTGGAAACTTTGGATGTGTTTCTCCCCAAAAGCACAAAAGCCCTAATGTTCCCAATGAAGACAGGTATTTAAAAGAGGTTTGTATTACCGCTAATGACTATCCAGACTATTTATTTAAATAAATTGCAGAACTAGTAGATTTAGCTGCGATATTCTTCCCGTTGGCCATTTCAGAAGTATGGAATTTTGTGAAACTGTGCAAGATATGCCTAAAACTTCCTCTGAAAAGTCGTTTTCACTACAACTAACGATTTGAAGAACTGCGTTTAAAAATTAAAAGGGTTGTTCAGAGTACTAGCACTAATACGTTTCTATGATAGCTTAAGATATTGTTTAGCGCAAGAAGGCAGGCCCTTTGAACCAGAGCTAATTTAAACTTCTTGAATTTTGTTGTTTGAAATAAAAATAGTTTTATTTTTGTTTGCATCTTTTTTTTACTGAGTTAGTTTGTTCGGAAGAAATTATTTCTTTCTTCAGAATGCGTTTTACTTTAAGAACTACCTTCTTTTACTGTACTGTTAATCTTTAAAAATCCTATTTTTCAACTCTGAATTTATCACCTGAATTAATCACAGAATAACAGTACCTCATACATTCTATCTGTGATATAATAATTAATTTAAAAAAATTACACTAGGCGTCTGCGTTGAACAATTGCTTAAACAATCAACGCAGACGACCCGTGGATTAATATCAGAGTACCTTAGACCGACTGTCCAACGGTCTTGGCGTATTTTTAGGCAATCGTAAATTCGCCTTGATTTACTCGTGTTCGCAGTTCATGAATTTTCACTGTATATAGTTTTTACTGATACATAGTTTGCCACGGTAGTTTTCCTTCTTCGGAAATGAAATAGTCAGCAAACCTTTAGTCGATTGACTTGTATTACTTGATTTTCGACCCGTTTTCCGCAGATTTTGGAATGACGACATATTTGGGGATCCTACTGCTATGTCCCCAGTATTTTCATTTTCCGAGTCAAAAGTACCATCTGGAGTGTAGATGTTTTTTGATGTTGCACTGCGGCCTAAAAAGTTGTGAAGGTAAACACAAGCAAGAGTTACTATTGTTGCCTTGTGTGGTTGTATTAACATTGGTTTCCTTAGGACGCGAAAGACAGCCGAACGCATTCTCTACGATCCTTCTGGCTCTACTCAAACGGTAATTGTAGATCCTCTTTGAAGATCCTTGTTCTTGAGTACCCGGAAATGGTTTCATTAAATTTTCATGAAGTGGGAAAGCATCATCTGCTACAAACACGTAGGATGTTTCCACCTCCTGTCCAGGAAGACGTGACGGTGGTGGCAAGTTCAAATCCTTATTTTTCAGATTTTTTCCAATTATACTGTTATCAAATACACCACCATCATAAATTCTGCCTTGACTTCCGACGTTTGCAAATATAAAATTGTATTCGGCATCTATAACTGCCATCAGCACAACACTAAAACTACCTTTGTAATTGTAAAATTCTGATCCACTGTGAATTGGAACTTGAAGTATTATATGTTTCCCGTCGATTGCACCGACGCAATGTGGAAAATTCCATAAAGTTCTAAATCCCTCCTCTACTTCTAGCCATTCCTTCTCGCAACATGTCAATTAAAACAATCAGACAAAATTAAAATCACGAGTAGTTTCAAACAATTAGAAACAGTGTTATAATTTTTATTAATTACATATTTTATTTTGTTCGAAAGGAAGAATACCAGTCGGAGCACCCTACATCAGATGTTGATGACGTTGAATTGAGTACAATAGATGAGAGTGAGGAGCCACAAGAAACAACCAACGAAGATTCTAATAACAATGAAAGTGTCAATATTGCCACACCTCCAGCAATTAAACGTCCGAATAATAAAACACCAACCACATCAACCCAAGCCAGCGATAAGAAGAGAAAAACGGTGGTGGACGGTCAAATAAATGACGCGTATTTAATAATGAAGGATTTGGCTGCTAATGTCACACAGACTGCGCGTAAAGATGAGTATGATCTATACGGGCAAGAAATTTCCCTGAAATTAAAAAGAATGGATCTGATGACAAGGGCACAAACCCAACATCGACTAAACTGTGTCCTCCACGAATCAGAAATGCAAATTCTAGGCCGAAATCTAGGATTCCATTCACGTACAGAAACATCGCGTTCCTCAACCCCATATTCTATACCTTCTCCATCATCATTCAATAATCAACAGTCATGCCTAATGTTCAACCAGGCTCAGGTAGACCACATACTCTCGCAGGAGCCTTCTGAAGACTATGGTTCTCAATACACACTGCAGAATCTTACCTAACCTTACACACATATATATATATAATAATAAGTTAATGAGAATTTCTTATTTTTACGCATACACTGTAATAAGTTTCAATAAAGTCATAATTTAAAAATGTACTTGCCTTAACATAATCTTTCAGTTCTGCGATGATGGCTTCACAAACATCCATTACTATCGCTCCAATTAATTGTTTAGATATTCTGAAGAGATACATGAGGCTCGTAAATGAGTCTCCTGTTGCCAAATATCGTAGTGTAACAGCTAATCTTTCTTGCACTGTTACAGCTTTTCGATAGTTAGTGTCCTGTTTAGCAATTGATGGTCCAATAATCTGAATGAGTTTTTCGAAGTCACTTGCGGACATCCTTGTGAAATTACAAAACAGTGAAGGGTCTTCCCGGTTTAAATTTGCTAGTAATCGATTTCCACGTGCACGCGCATGTTCCTGAAACAGAGACCTTTGCCACTACCGTTTTTTATTGCGCTTCTTTTTCGCACATAATTGTAAAAACCAATATACACTTGCTGCTGCCAACACCGCGTTCTGTTCATCATCCATTCTCGACGAAAGCTAGAATTAAACTGAAAATGGTGACATCGAAAACATCTACAGAAAAAAGCGTACACACAGAATCTGTTTACAAACTTGTCTGAAACCCATTCTCTTTGATCTTACCGCTCCTCGAGCGAACTTTAGCAAACCCAAACTTGTTTGAAACAGTCAGCGTACACACCAACTAAATAGTTTTTCCAAACACGGTTTAAAACTGTTTCAAACAAGTTTGCAACTCTGGTGAATACCCACCTTTAGAAGCTATACGTCGACAGACGACACATGACACGGCCGAAGTTGCATGCTTTTTTATCAGTTATCAGTGATTTATGGCTTTTGGAGGCTTTGTAGGTGTCCATTTGATTTCAAGTTTCAAACATGAAAACATACCGAATTACCGACGGTGTGACCACTGACCAAAACAAAGATACTATGCAACATCAACTGCCTATTTATGATGTTTTTATTCTTTGCAATTACACCTTCCCGCTTCTAAACAAATGTTTTCAATGAAAATTTGAATGGAAAGATGACTAAACTACTTTTTTACCAATATGAAGGCTATTAATTTATATCATGCGAAAGAAATTTATTTTACAGGACAATAGGAAAATTGGCTTTAACAATTTGTTGAGTTCGAATGTCAACACCTACCTATGTTTATAAATATAATGTTAATATCTTGGAGTTTTTGAACTGGATCTTCTACGTAGGATTCCAGTTTGCATTTCCTGCTTAAGTCACTAATACGGTGTTTACCGAGAAGCCGAGATCGCGAGAAGCCAGGGCGTTGTTCGTTCCGAGATCCGAGTGACCGGGTGAACCAAACGCTGATAGGAAGCTTATGTGGTATCATTTATGATACAACCAGTTTCAATCCTAAAATACCGTAGCATAAAAACCAAAATTATAATGATTCTGATGTCTGAAAATGTTACTAAACGGCCATAAATTGCAAACGTAGTTCTACGTCTTCGGTTGAGGCACAGTCGTAACTGTGCCCCTTCTTTTTATTGTAATAGCGCTCCCCTCCTTTCATCTATTGTAATGGTATTTAGCCCTCTGTTCAGCTCTGGTAGTAATGCATACAACTGATAAATGTCATATAATTTGTAAAATAGTAATCACTAAAGCTGATAATTATATGCACTCAAAAGTACGAAAATATGCGCATATATATGCATACATTTTGTTCAGTATATGCACCCAAAGTTATAATATATGCACATAATATGCTCTATTTTTTTGAAAATAAGTAGGAGTAGGTATTCTAAATAACCTAAAAATTTCAATTATTTTGTATGAGTATATTTATTCCTCTAATTTTTATTCAAAGACGTCATTCAACTGCCAACACCAACTTCACGTTTTCAGCAACATAAAAATGAGATTTTCCCTAACCCCACCAGACTGTTAACCACCCAACACTCTTGAAATGGATTTTGTGTTGGCCGATTCCTTATACACTGCTTCTATGGAAAAAATGGGGTTGCTGGCAGTCTATTTTTATATAGTCAAAGATTTTAACAGGGACTTCCCCTTTCCTCTGTAAGGTATACAGGGTGATTTTAAAATGTTTCGCCAAACTTCGGGGTATTGTTCTACACACCAAGGCAAGTAAAAAAGTCCATATAAACATGTGTCCGACAATCGCGCGTTTCCGAGTTACGAGCAATTTTTGAACTTGGGAAATAGTCCAGTCAAATGGTGCTCAAAAAGGGCGAATAAAGAAAAGTGTTGGTGGAGTTCCGATATTTGGTTCCTGTATGTTTTTTGGGTCGCTGTACACGAATATCAGATTTGCCAACAAGAATTTTGACCGGAAACACGTTTTTTTTAAGCAAAAACGGTGTAAAACCCCGATTTTTTTTAGTTTTTCTAAAACTACTCGAAAACTATCCAATTTCGTAAATATTGAACTGATATGAAATAAAAGAGAATAAAATTTCCTACATTTTATGTACGAGCGGTTTTTTATCTCCGATCAATCGTTCAGCCGCGAGAGCGCAGCGAAGTTAAGTGTTAAAAGCAAAAAAAAAGTAATTATGCCAGTTTATTTCAAAGTAACTCGAAAACGATCCATTTTTCGTAAATCAACAATGGTATATGAAATGAATATTCATAAATAAAATGTTGGCAAACCTGATACTCGCGTACAGCGACCCTAAAAACATATAAGAACCAAATATCAGACCTCCGCTAAAACTTTCCTTTATTCGCTCAGTTTAAAATCACCCTGTATATCTCAGTTGTACATAAAAAGTTTATTAATAAATTTAATAAAATAGTAAATTTTAAAAAAAAGTCAAAAAGTTCTTCATATATTACAAATTATTGCTAAACATATCCAAATATGCAAAATTCATAAAATATGCTCAAAAACGTATAAATATGCAAAATATGCAAAATGAAACTTGGCTTAAACGATTTGTTTTCACATAGTTAGTATACATATGCAAAAAGTTTTGCCGGCATATCAATTATACAAAATATGCATTTGCCATATAATATCAGCTTTAGTAATCACAATGGCAAAAATGGCCAATGACATTAAATGTTCTTAAATGAGTAATGAAACTCAATTTTCAGGTATTGGATTCAATAAATAATTTATAAACAATATAAAAGCTATGGGCAAAGCTAGAAGCCAAGCCTAAAATTTAATTATAAAACTGGCACACAAATAGTTCAAATTATGCACAGCTTTAAATGGGCGTTAGCTATTAAATTTAATAATTACCTGAAAACATGTTTTGTGAGCTTTTTAATAAAATAAGGTAAGAAAGGAATGAATACAACATAGTGCAATAGAGCATAATCCAGGAAAAGGTGAATGAATAAGAACTTACAAACAAGACTAATGTAAAATTTGGTGAAAAGGAGGCAGTTATGGAATATTGCAGAAAATCAAACATAAAACAGGAAATGAACAAAACTAATGTAAAAGATAATCAGTGTAGTGACGTGCGCGAAGAGACAATTGTAAGAAAACTTAGTGAGTGGCGTTGACCCACATTAGAAATAAGAAATTATAAAGACAATGATTTTAGTTGTAATAATTTTCCCAGTTTATTGTTATAAATTAAATTTGATGTTAAAATTAGTTATGTTGAACCTTGAAAATATCCTGTAATTTTAAATTTAGATGTTTTTTTGTTTTAAGAAGCTTGAAAGAACAATTGGCAAGCCAGTTGAAGCAAGATTTGGAGTACCAGTGCCTACGAGGGTGTTCCTGCAGCTTCGTCCGCCATGTACCAGCCAGCAGTAGTGGCCTGAGCATTCCGGGAGCCCCAGCTACAGCACAATCAGCGAGCAAGGCGTCCGAAACCAGTCTACGAAGTTACAAAGCCCAGGTTAGTCATTTCTTTAATAAGACCGGCGCAAATGGCTTGGAAAGTTAATTGCCTACCTGGAGGACAAGCATAGGAACGGGTTTCCAGTCATTTTACGTGTCCATGAGCAGCCCGTGTTCCAGAATTCCAATAAAAGTCCAACATTTTGAGGTTAACCATAAACAAATGCAGCTAGGCGTAAGAAACCCACGCCAGGGTTCTTGACCTGGAAAACAAAAGAAAGCTAGTGACGCCGTTTGAAGACGCGAATTATCCAAAAACTTACCTAACTAAAGTGGTTCACAATGCTTTGATAAATTAAATTAAAAACGCAGGCTGACAGTGTAAATCGAATTATTTTGGGCCAGAATCTGTCATATTACTTGCACCGGCGCACTACGGTTGATATTTCATTCAAATTGCATTTTTGCAGTGGCGTATCGCCAAGTTTTAAAATAGGAACCCAAGACCCGAGATTCTGAATTTCATGCTTATATTATTTATCTGAGCTAGCAATGTATTATTTTCAGATGGATGCAGTATTAATAAAGGGCGAACTACTGTAGATATCTTTTAAATTGGGGAACCCAGAAAAATTATTTAATCAATCGAAGTTTGATTCTACAAAATTTAAAAATAATTTGTGTGGTGGACTTTGAATTTTATTCTATTAATTTAATCCTATTACAACATTATCACAGAGTTCATCACACTATATATTATAAAATACAAATTTTTCAGTCATCATATTATCTCATGGATAAAATTCTGATAAGAAAACCTGCCACCGCGGATAATAATAGGAACACTAGACAACCCGAACCACATTTTTTGGCTGCTAGTACTAGTAGTATAATTTCAGAGAACAACAAAAGTGTCGACTCTAATGTTCTGTGCAAGGACTTAAGTAATATTTCTGCAAATGGGAAAAATTTGATTCAGCACAAATTGTCGGCGTATCCTAAAAATAAAGATAAAAGAAGTTTTCAAGCAGAGTGGTTCCAAAGATTCAAATGGCTGGAGTATTCAATAAATACAGATGCGGATTTTTGTTACCCTTGTCAACAATTTCGTTCACTAGCAAGCAAAGAAAACGCATTTACATCAACCGGGTTCCGTAACTAGAAAATGGCTTTAAGTAAGGACAAAGGTTGAAAAACATGCATCTTCAGAAGTTCATATAACTGCTCTAATGAAGTGGCATGAAAAAGAGAAACGCCAAAAAGATAGTTTATCGGCGTCAACTATGATCAACGACGACGTTCTTGAACGTCATAGACATTACATCAAGTAAATTGCAGAAGTTATTCAATTTCTGGCTGTTAATGAACTAGCATTTCGCGGTACGTATCACATTGAAGAACATCACAAAAATGGTTTATTTCGTAATCTTTTTGAATATACATTGCTTAAAGATAATAAACTTTCCGAATGTGTTAAATACATACCAGCTAATGCTACGTATTTATCTCCGGAGATCAGTGCAGTCTTTAGGCACGGGCCCGATGGGCTAATAATTAACTAATAATTATGTAATTCATTAATTAATTTTGTAAAAAAATAAAAATTAAAGTTGTGTATTCATTTGATAAATTTAAAGTGGAAGTGTTTATTCCAATTATCCACTCATGGCACTCATTGATAACTCAACTACAGCAGAGATCTGCCGCATATATTGTAGTGAACAATCGGTTTGGTTTTTTATCAAGTTTAAGAACCGTTAGTCCAAACGAGTTGCACGATAGCTGTAAAAAGTTTTCTGAATATTATCACCTTGATATAAATGGCGAAGAATTAGAAACGGAATGTATTCATTTAACGCTGTATTTAGGAACTAACGATGTGTATAAAACTGAACAAATTGATAATTCGCTACTATATAACATTTTGAGAACTGATAAATTAGAAGAAACATTTCCTAACGTTGCGATATCACTTAGACTTTTCCTGTCATTAATGATCAGATGATCACTAATTGCAGGAAAGAACGTTCATTTTCTAAGTTAAACAGGACAAAAACGAACTTCGCAGTACTATGCTACAAGAAGGCTAATAGTATTTAACATTACTAGCTTGGTAAGAGGGTTTTTACTGGCGAATAGAAGGATATGACTGGCTCGCCAGTCACCTTCTTGAGCCAGTAAAACCTGTAACCTTGCGTGTATTGTTGAATATTTTATTGGTTCCTCGCTTGTAAATAACTAGAAATTTACCATTTATTCAAAATGTCAAACTGACAAGCAACTAAATTCATCAATATGACACATACTAAGGAAGACAACTCTGGCTTTGCAAGCTATCATTTATCTATAAGCACGCTTGTAAAATTTTACTGGCTAGCCAGTAAAAAATTTACTGGCTAGCCAGTTAAGAAACATTTTCAAGGTGAATACAGTGGCTTGATAAATTGATGTTTACAAGTGAGGGACAAATAAACTCTTTATCATTAATGTGCATAGAAAGCGACATATTGTTGAATTTAAATTTTGAAGATATAATACAGGACTTTGCCCATACCAAATCGAGAAAAAAATCTTTTATTAATGTGTAGCAATAATTATGACCTATTTATTAATTTTTAATTGTGTTTATATTCATTTTACTAGAATTTTAATTTCGTTTCAGTACATAGTTGTATAAAAATAAAAGCAGGTATATTAAAAAAATATATTGTATTGTATTGAGTTACTTCCTTTCTAGAAGGGCCCCGGTGTTACCTTGGGCCCGGGGCCTCAATCATGTAAAAGACGGCAGTGCCGGAGATACAAAATAATTTGATTGACATAATGGCAGAAATGGTCTCTCAAAGCATCGTTAATAATATCGGCAATGCTGATGTCCCATGGTTTAGTATTTTAGAGGCTGGCACACACGATAAAAATAATCAAGAAAACATTGCAATTGGACTTAGGTATGTTATCGGTGGGAAAGTGAAAGTGTCTATTTTAACGATAAAAACTTGCACTGATTTGGACGCTGGAACATTTACAGATTTAACCTTAAAAGTGCTTAACGATTATGGCTTTGACACTTCTAAAATTTTAAGTCAGTGTTATGATGGAACGGCTGTTATGAGTGGACAGAAAGGAGGAGTGCAAGCATTACTCCAAAACCGCCTGAACAAAATAATACCTTACGAGCATTGTTGCAATCATCGATTGCACCTGGTACTTGTGAAAGCTATAAAAGAAATATCAGCAGTTAAGCAATATTTCGATAAATGTTGTTAAGGCGCTCGAGCTGTGAGGACGTATCGAGCAGTTGTGCTGATTTTGTGTACCTTTTATAAGTGGCAAAAGTGTCAACGTTTTATGTATTTAATATGCCTTCAGCGTGTGTTTCCTGCACCCAGAGCATAAGTACTAAATCGCCTGGACTAAAATGTATTATATGCGACAACTGCTACCATGGAAAGTGCGTCGGATTATCGGTGAGCGATGTAAATTCCATAATTAATTCTTCGGCGGACTGGAAATGTTCTCGATGCCGTGTTGGACGAAAATCGGGCAGCTTTGTATTACCAACTGGTGATCAATCTGCTCTTAAGCAAGCCAACATTCCCGATCGCGTTGAGGATATCTCATTTTTACAATCAGCTGTAGACGCTCTGCAGAACAGCTGCGATGAAATAAAAACCTCAATCTCTTTCTGTACTGATAAAATAACAGACTTCGAAAAAATTGTAAAGCAGTTTTCCAACAAACTAAAGCTAATTGATAAATTAGAACAAGAAAACCGGAAACTAACGTCTCAGGTTGAGACGTTAAACAATAGAGTTGACGAACTGGAGCAATATTCTAAACTCAACAACGTAGTTGTTAATGGCGTACCTGAGGAAAAAGATGAAAAATTGAAGGACGTTTGCTTATCACTTGGAGAAGCTATAGGATGCAAGATTTCCTCTGAAAGCGTCGATATTGTCCATCGTCTTCAGCCGCATCCCAACCAAAGCCAGCGTGGTCACCCTCGTTCTATACTTATTCGCTTCGTTTCTAGATCAGCCAGGGACGTACTGCTAGCCGCTGCCAAGGCTAAAAAACAACAGCAACAAACAAAATCTCCTGGACAAAAGTTTACCGGCCTCAAATTATTAAACTACGAAAGTGTATATTTCAACGAGCATCTTACTCAGCGGAACGGCAATCTCCTTAGGCTTGCGAAACAAAAATCCAATGGAAAATATAAATATATTTGGACTCGAAATTGTATGGTTTTTGCGCGAAAGGATGAGAAGTCTCCGATCATTCCCATTAAAAGTGAAAATGATATAGCTAAATTGACCTAATAAGTGAGTGTATACAAACGTATAAATTTTTTTTTTACATCTATTTTACTACCAATGGCTCCTCTCAGCATATACTACCAAAACTGCCGCGGATTAAAATCTAAAACCACGGAATTCTTCAACAATGTTCTCCTTACTACAAGTGACATTATCTGTATAACTGAGACTTGGCTATCAGCGGATATATTCGATGCTCAGCTGTTCAATGAAAATTTTACAGTATTTCGGAGGGACAGAGACCTTCAGCACACGGCCAAATTGTCAGGTGGCGGTGTATTAGTGGCTGTGCGAAAAAACATCAGATGTACTCGTAGAGTCGAATGGGAAACCGTGAATGAAGACATTTGGGTGCAAATAATGGTTTCATATGGTGATACGCGTTACCTTAACTTGTGTATTATATATGTTCCCCCTAATTCGCCAACTGCTGTATACGAAATGCATATGAATAGTGTTAATGCGCGGGCGCTTAATAATTGTAAAATTATAGTAGTAGGTGATTTCAATTTGCCTAATATTCAATGGAGCCCTACTGGGGTTGAAATAAACCCCTTTTCGACTACTGCTTCAACCTTTATCAATGAAATTAATCTTTCCGGTTTGCAGCAACACAATTATGTGCTCAATATGGTAAACAATAAAGTGCTGGACCTAGTTCTTGCTAATTTAGAAGGCGTTTCGGTTTCTACAGCGTCTGATTATCTAACACCCATTGATGCTTATCATCCCCCGTTACATATAGTCTTAGATATGGTTGTTCGCCCGGCTTTTTTAAATCCTAGTAGTAATAGCTATAGATTTGTGTTCAAAGCAGGTGACTACCCTGCAATCAACAATACTTTGCTTACATTTGATTGGTCGATTTTGTTCTGTAATCTTGATTGTAACAGTGCTGTTGATGCCTTTTATCTTGTTCTTTGGGATATTATTAAAACGTATGTCCCTCAAAAACGATTAAGAAATGGTAAATATCCTGTCTGGTATTCAACGAAATTAATTAAAGCAATCAGGGAAAAATTTAAATATGATCGTAGATATAAATTATACAAACGACCGTATGATTTGGAAGCGTACTGCATACTTAGGTCGCGCGTAAAGCAAATTCAAAAAGAGTGTTATCGCAAGTATATTGATAATATTGAATCCAATTTAACACACGATTCCAAATCCTTCTGGTCCTACGCTAAAAGTAAGCGAAAAACTAATGTATATCCAAATGAAATGCATTATAACAATAGCACTGCTGGCTCTGGCAGAGATATATGCAACATGTTTGCACAATATTTTGAAACAGTATATAGTAATGATAAGCCTAAGTTGTCTACTGAATTATTTACTGATTCCACTTCAGCTGATGTTTTGTCTAACATTACCATATCGATTCAACAGGTGCGTGAGTGTTTGTCGGGACTTGAACCAAATAAAGGTGGAGGTCCGGATAACATACCCTCTTTATTTGCAAAGCATGCTGCTGATGGACTGGCTTATCCGTTGTTCTTACTTTTTTCAAAATCATTAGAGCAAGGAGTTTTTCCTGACGTATGGAAGACGGCACATGTTGTTCCAATTTTTAAATCTGGCGATAGGTCACTCGTTAATAATTATCGTCCAATCTCCATCATTTGCACATTTGCCAAGATATTTGAAAAAATTGTGCATGGTCCGTCTTTTTCTCACTTTTCTAAATTCATTACTTCTCAGCAGCACGGTTTTGTAAAGAATAAATCCACAGTCACCAATCTTTGTGAATATGTTTTTTATTTACAAACACAAATAGACAGTAAAAATCAGGTGGATGCCGTCTATACTATTCTCTCTAAAGCATTTGATAGGGTTAATCATGCAATTTTGCTCGCGAAATTATCTGAATATGGAATTAAGGGAGATCTGTATAGATGGTGCTGCTCTTATGTGCTGAACAGATCGCAGTTTGTGGTTGTCGATGGCTTTCGATCGGATAGTATCGTCTGTAGATCTGGAATTCCGCAAGGATCGATACTGGGGCCTTTATTTTTCATTGTTTTTATTAATGACCTAACAAAAAATATTTCATCCAACTATCTGATGTACGCCGACGATCTCAAGCTTTATCGTTCAGTTTGCGACATCAATGATGCTGCATCTCTGCAAAAGGACATTGATACTGTAGCTGAATGGTGCAAGAATAACTTGATGAATCTAAATGTAAATAAATGCTACGTCATATCTTTTCATAGAAAGCAAAAACCTTTGCTTTTTGGCTATTGTGTTAATGATAGCATCCTTATTAGAACTGACTGTATTTCTGACCTTGGTATATTGCTTGATACGTCCTTAACTTTTAAAAATCACATTGAGCAAATATGTAAAAGAGCGTACTCGATGTTGGGTTTCATTTTCCGTGTATCTAAGCATTTTACTACGATTGCATCCTACAAAACTTTATTTAATTCACTTGTGAGGTCTAAGATTGAGTATGCAAGTATCATATGGTCTCCGTTCTATACTGTATACAGATTGGAGGTTGAAGCTGTTCAACGGCGTTTCACGAGACTGCTGTTCTACAGATTCAATGTTCAATACCGCCCTTACACTGAACGTCTAGATTATTTATGCCTTGACTCGCTGGAGCTGCGTCGTTTCGTGTCAGAGCAATTGTTTTTGTATAAGCTACTGAATGGTTTGATATGCTCTCCGCTTCTGGTATCTGCTGTAAATTTCTATGTCCCTGCTTACGCTACTAGAGTTAATAACCTATTTACTATGAAAACGAGCTCTAGCAACATGGGTCATTTTTCAATTTTTAACCGCATTATGCGCAACTATAATGCCTGTGCGCAGGATTGCGGGGACATTGATATTTTTAGCAATACTCTGCCTAGATTTAGGTCGTTGGTGGTGCAAAGTTTTCCAGGTGGATAATCGCCTCTTATACATTTTTATCTGTTTAAAATATTGTTAAATTATTTTTATTATTAGTTTTGTTATTTTGTAACAACAATCTTTTATTTATCTAACTTATCCTTATTTACTCTTATTATTAATTTTGTCTTTTTCTCGTCGTATTGGGTTTTCTATAGTGTTTACTTTTAGTTATTACTATCTCATATTTTTATTTCTATTATGGATTTACATGAGTAGTTGATTTTTTTTCTCTTTTTGTGCTATTATAGTGTAGATCTAGTTTATGTTCTGTTTTTGTATTGTGTAGAAACATGTAATTGGGCTATGTGGCCTGTTTGTTTCTTTCTATCTAAATAAAAATAAATAAAGTATGCTATACATGTTTCTTAAAAAAGGAAGTATTTGGAAGTTTTACGATGGACACGCACTCTGTCATCTTTTGGAACAGCGTTGGAGAGGTCATTTGGACGTTACTCGCATAGTTTTCGATAATTATGGGAAAATAATTCAAGCACTAGAAAAAATATCAAAGAGCAGAGATATAGATGGTGACTATGTTGTAGAAAGTATTGCTTTGCTCAAAATTGTTCAGTGTAAAGACTTTCGATTTTACATGGTGTTTATGAAAAAAGTATTCGAAACTATTCAGCCTGCTGATAAATTACATCAGGCGCACGAAGCCAGTTTGAAAGACTCGGTGGTTGTCAAAACTTCGGTAGTGGATTCCCTTACCTCCTACAGAAACGTCCACGTTTACAAAGAAATTGATGCCAAAATCACCGCGGATTTCAATGTTGTTAAAGATGATATTCCCACAAAAAGACGAAGACGAACACAATGCTTACGGGATATCTAGTAGAGTTTTTCAATAGCAACGATCGAACTTTAACAGTTGATAGTAACAATGTTTGACAAGCGACAGTTGTCAAATTTTACGACTAAACGAACCAAGTGTCACCATTTAACTATGGAAAGATAGACACTTGAACAACGATTGCAAATTATAAAATTTTATCATCAAAATAATTGTTCCGTTCGTGCAACTTTTCGTTCGTTATGAGCAATTTATGGTCGGAATAATCGTCCTACAGAATGCACAATTCGACGCTTAGTTTCAAAATTTGAAACGATCGGCTCCATTACTGATCGAACAACACCTTTGCGTGAACGAAATGCTAGATCAGTAGGAAATATTGCTGCTGTGCGAGCCAGTGTTCAAGAAAATCCAAAACAATCAATTAATCGTCGTGCTCAAGAACTTGGACTTTCTTCAACTTCAGCGTGGCGTATTTTGCGTCGAGACTTAAAGCTTCATCCCTACAAACTTCAGTTAACTCAAGAACTGAAGCCCAACGATCATAGGCAACGCCGTACATTCGCCAATTGGGCTCTGGAACAATTAGAGCAAGATCCTGCTTTTGGACGAAACATTATTTTTAGCGATGAAGCGCATTTTTGCTTGAATGGCTTTGTCAACAAGCATCATTGCCGAATTTAGGGAGATCATAATCCAAGGGAGATACAAGAGCATCCAATGCACCCCGAAAGAGTGACCGTTTGGTGTGAATTTTGGTCTGGCGGCGTCATCGGCCCTTATTTTTTCGAAAATGAAGAAGGAGCTGCAGTTACTGTTAACGGTGAGAGATATAGGGACATGGTTACCAATTTTTTTTTGGCCTAGATTAGATGCTATGGATCTAGAGAACAAGTGGTTTCAACAAGACGGGGCTACATGCCACACAGCAAGAAACACAATGAATTTATTGCGTGAAAAGTTCGATGGTTTTCTTATTTCGCGAGGCGGTGATGTGAACTGGCCACCAAGGTCGTGTGATCTTACCCCCTTGGATAACTTTTTATGGGGATATGGGAAAGTCCAAGTCTATGCTAACCAACCCAGAACAGTCCAAGCCCTAAAAGAAAATATCACTCGGGTTATTAGGGATATTGAACCCGAAGTATGTGAGCGCGTCATCTCCCAGTGGAGCTCCAGAATGCGTGCCACACAAAGAAGTGGCGGCCATTTGGCCGATATTATCTTTCATACATAATGGTATTAAATGTACTTTCGTAATAAAAAAAGTTTTTCACGTTATCACATACACAACTTGTTTTATTTTAATTTAAAAATCGATCGCTCTTATTGAAAAACCCTTTATATGATAAAACTGGTGAAAGATCAGAAGATGTGAACCAAAATGAACAACATTTTAGAGCAATATTTTATGAAGTACTGGATGTCATCTTGAGCGAAATGAAAAGAAGATTCGTAGAAAACGATAAGCTCCTAATTGCAGTTTCAAGTGCCGAGGAAGAACACATTGATTTAGAGAAAGTCAAATTTTTGCAAACTTTGGGTATAAAACTTCCATCCTCAGAAGAGATTACAGTGGTCAACAGATTTATACAAACGCCGAAGAGAGAAAACCCTGATTTAGCTGTCTTCGATATCATTTTTCAGCAACGAGTTGCATTCGCTGAAACGTATATTTTATTGGCGGCCGCCAGAACTTTTGGCTGTAGCACAGCGACTTGCGGGTCTACTTTCTCTGTGTTGACAATGATTAATCGTCCACAGCGACTCTCTATGTGACACCAACGAATGTCCAATTTGAGCATACGAACAAAATCGTACAAAAACTCTAAACCTTGACTTACTATTGCGAAAATTTAATCAGCAGAAGAACCGACGATTACAACTTTTCTAATTTTTACAATTTTTTAATGTATTTTTTTGTATTACCATTAAGTATGTGAGTAAATAGTTACCATGACAAAGTGTTTTCAGTTTTATGTATACGTACGAACAAAGTAACGAAAGTATTGCGATAAAAAGCTCTTTGTGTAAGTAGATATAAAATGTGGAAAATTTCAGCCTGCCTTGAAATTTTTTGAGCCTGTCCTGATCATACGGTCTGGCTACGGCCCTGTTATAGTATTTTATGTACTTGATCCAGTATGTATGTATTTTATATAGTACGCGATTAAGGTGCGTAAATATAGCAACCTTGGAAATATAGGCCATCCCATGTATTTCCACCATGCAGCGGGCATGATAATGGCGCCAAATGGCGGGAAATTTAAGCATTGTAGTGTAGGTACTAGTAAATCACCACAATTATGAATAGTTTTATTAACTAGAACATAACGATTTATGAAACCACTTTCATTACTGAATGTAATTTTAATAGCTGAATTTTTATTTCAGAGAGTCTGCCAATGTTATTATGACTGAGAAAAGCTCACTGCTGAACGGAAACTTCAGCTTTTTCAAAAATTTTATAGTGAAAGTTCTCAAGTTCAAGGTACATATTTAATGGGTTTAATATCCATATCGGGAATAAAAAGGCGAAGAAATGGAAAATATCTAGATCCTGCAAACAGTCATCGTCAAACTTCGGTTTTCTATACATTACCAGATGGTGAGGGCAATATTATTCGCGTTTGTCGATCCACGTTTATAGATACTTTCGATGTTAGCCGAAAAAGACTAGCTATTATTATTCAAAAAAAAATCTCGGGGAAACTACAAATAAGGATTTGCGCACTAAGCATAAGATTTCAAAATTTGGTATTGAAGACCGCCAACGAGTTCGCCAACATATTCTATCTATTCCAAGAGATGAATCACAATATTCCAGACTTAAATCTGTCAAACAATATATTAGTCCGGATTTAAATCACCACCGACTATATAAAGTGTTTAAGGCAAAGTAACCAAATTTGCCAATGACTTACAAGTTGTATGTTAAGGTGTTTAAGGAAGATTTCCCTAAGTTAAGTTTTCATCGCCCTCGTGTCGACACATGCCATACGTGTGACAAACTAAACTGTGCAGCCAAAATTGGCCCGGAGAAGTCCAATAATGCGAAGATTCAACTTGAACTTCACCGCAGAAAGGTAGAGCAAAGTTTGCAATATATGAAAAAATAAACTGTTGATTTCCAACAACCTGATAGCCAGAAATGTTGTATTTAATTTGATATGCAACAGGTCATGTTCGTCCCCACCTTAACTCACAGCGACATGTCAGTTATCATGCTATAATTTGGGAATCCATATTGCAGACACTAATCATGGTTACATGTACATGTGGCATGAAGGCATGGCTGGTCATGGGGGTAACGAACTTTAAATAATGGAGTTACCCACAAGAAAAATTTAGTATTATGGAGTGACAACTGCGCAGGCCAGAACAAAAATAAGATGGTTCTTTTTGTATTGATCTTTTTAGTCGTACATGGGGTATTTGATACCATTGAATATAATTTTTTGATAAGTGACCATAGTTATATGCCTTGCGACCGGGACTTCGGCCTAATAGAAAAAAGAAAATGGGTTATGAAGTCGATGGTTCCACAAGACCTACATGAAGTAGTAAAGTCGGCGAAATATACTCCACCATTCGACATTATTGATATGGAAGACAAGGGATTTTTTGACATAAAAAGTGCAGCAGACCTGTTTTTAAATACTAAAAACCTTAACCTCAGTAAAGCTGTAAAAATAAAATTTGATAATAGAAATCCTACACTAATGCAGATGAAAGAAACGTTTGGCGATATTGAGCCATGGAGAAAAGTAGATATTTTGAAAAAAGGAGTTACCCTCTTGCAGCTTAAAGAAGCAGAACTGAAATTGCAGCCAAAGGTAAACAAAATATCTGAAAATAAGAAAAAATCGTTAACCTCTATGATAAATTATATGAAAACAGAAGAGCATAAGAACTTTTACCGCCACATCCTTAACTTCGAAACCTAGATTACAGAACGGCACTTCGCCCATCTTCTAAAAAAATGTTTGGCACTTAGCACTTTTCTATTTGTTTGTAGTATTTTATTTTTTTAATAATAGCTAAGAATGTATTTTTTTTAATGTTAGTTATTATAATTTCCCAAATTGTGGTAAACATGTTAGAAATTTTTCTAGCTTGAATAAATGTTTTTGGCAATTTGATACTGTTATTCTTCAATTACTCGAAAATATGGTTTTGGCACTTAGCCCCTTTGATACCTCCACTCTTCAATTGTTTGATTTAAAATACGCCATCTTGCCACCAGAATACCAAACATGTTTTCAATCATCCTTCTTGCACGAAACAGACGGTAATTGAAAATTCTCTTTTCCATGCTTAAATGTCGTCCTCCATAAGGTCGCATGATGTACTTTTTCAAAGGAAAAGCCTCATCGGCAACAAGGGCATATAGCACTATGAAATTTGTATTTAGAATACAATTATCTTCTGGGACATTCAGTGAACCAGACTCTAGTCACTGACCAAAAACACTGTTCTTAAAAATTCCAGAATCAGTCTGGGAACCATATGCACCTATATCCACCAACTTGAATATATAATGGGCATCACAGCTTGCTAATAGTACTACACTATGAGTTTTTTTATAATTAACAAACAATGATCCACTGTTTGCTGGTGCTTGTATATTAATATGTTTCCCATCTATAATATTAAATTTATCAACAAACTTCATACATAAAAACCAGAACTGTGACTTACTGTAGAGTGATTGCATTTTTTTCTTCTGGGCAGACTGGATCAGATATTCGTCTCTTTATAACCTTCGGCTCCAGTTGTTTGTATAAATTATTGAACACTTTTACAGTCATCCTTGTATTTCAAAAATTGATCATGGTCCTTCTCCTTCATTGGAAGGAATGAAGCTCGATATTGTCCTTATAGCGTGTCGTGTATATGGGTCGAGTTTACCATCGTCTCGCCTTAGTGTAGTTGTTCCCACGAAATGGGCTGCACCTAGTATAAGCACACTTGCTGCAGCTAACAGGTAGTTTGCCTCTTGATTGTCCATTCTCATATAATAAACCAAAATGTTGGGTTAGGGCTGCCGATGCTCGTGGCACGTGTGTCACTTGCCACTAGGTCTGTTCGTAAACTCTGCACTGCAAGTTCTAGTGTACACTACTTTCGTAAATGACGTTCGTTTTTAACAGTGCATAAATTGAGTGTAACTAACGACCTGTTCGTAAACGCTAGTTCAAGCTGAAAATTGTACACTAGGGCGTACTTTCCTACACCGACTCCGGAGGTGGTATACGGAAGTGCAGCGACGTACTGTGAGGTTATGATTTTTGTTGTGATTTGGTTGTTGACGTATTTTTCACATAAAATTTGAGAGTTTGTTAAAAATGGATGATGAAATCCCAGTAAAAAAGGCACATTTGGAGTATGTACGTTCGGGTTCGCCTATTTTAACTAATGAAGGCTACCTATTTCGATACGACGGTAAGGATTACCAAATTAATGCCTGGTTTATACACTCACTAACAACTTTTTTATATTGTAGATGAGCCACGAGAAACATTTTATATTGAAAAAGAGTTTGTTCCTGATCTATTAGATCCTGAGGGACTATACTTCAATTGTGATAATGAATATACACTTCATTTAATGTTAAAAGATTTAGATGAAACGCAGGTAGTAAAGGATATAAACAAAAAAGCTACCGAAGAATCTCAAGTTTTGGGGCAGAAAGCAGAGTGGGACGATAATAATACAAAATTACTTCGTAATTACCATGAAATGAAGCATGAAAATAAGAATAAAACGAAGAAGAAACTTTTTTCTGCTATTACCGAATTCATAAAAAATATGGGTATGATGTAACACCCTTACAAGTGAGAGTTTCCTCCAGAAATATCGGGAGATTGTGACAGTAATCAGAAGTGCGATTATTGTAACAAGTAGATCATATTTTCTTGAAATGCGACTTGCCCTTCATTGTTGTAGTAGTCTGTAAACGCTTTTTTCACATTTTTAGCAATATCATTGTAATAAGTCCTTCTGTTTTGTAAACCATGCAATTGACAAAATTCTTCACGCCCGTCACCGTCTTGAATGCTGTTGTCATTAATGTTCTCGCGATCAATACTTCGATTATTCATGTAGTTAAAACATTTCCTTCTTAAAAAGTTATGAAGAGCACAACATGCTAAGACCATTCCATGAATGTGTTTCGTATTGGTCAATGTAATTGTGGTCAGTAATATCCTGACACGGGATGACATTATGCCGAAAACATTCTCTACCACTCTTTTTGCTCTGCATAAACGGTAATTACAAATGTCTTCATCGTGAGTGGTACCAGTCAATCAATAGGGTTTCAGATTTTCTGCTAAGGTAAATGCGTCGTCACCAATAAAAACATACAGCAAGTTCACTAGGAGGTGGTATATTTAAGGTATGGTTTTCTAACTTGTCGAAAAAGTCAGTTTCTTGCAGAACACCCCCGTCCGAAATTCTGCCATTAATTCCAGTAAACACGTAAATGACTACGTAATTGGCATTAACAATGGCGAATAAGACAGTACTATAAACGCCTTTGTAATTATAATAGAATTATCCACTGTTAGCTGTTTTTTATTGCAATGTGTTTGACATCCATGGCTCCTAAGCAGTGTTCGAAGTTCCACAAATTATTGAATCCATCTGCGATTTCTAACCATTCCTCTAGGTTTGAGGGCAATAAAAATTCGATATTACGCATGATTTTGTTTCATCATTCTCTTGCACCAAAGTACTGTTTGGCATTTTACACGAATAACTATTTTATTATAATTTCCAGGATAAACAATCGGCAACCCCACTAAGCACCTGTTCTTCTCTGCGAAGTGAAAGCAGCAGGAAGTCCACAGGGTGAGGGAACAGCACCTTAGCTCATAAAAAAGCAAAATTTTTGGACGTAGTAAGTGCTGCTCTCACAGATATATCGACGTTCCCCTTTGAGCCGTTTGGAAAGAGTGTGGCAAAAGACCTCGAGCGACTATGGAAGCTCACCAGAGAATTGTGGCCCAAACACTTATTTTCGACATAGTATACTATGGAAAACTTACAGAAAACTGTAATATTACCATACCTTCTAATGCACCGGGTGTGGACCCACTTCATGCGTACCCATACCCTAGTTTCCACGATCCCTCTTTTCCTCAACAACAACCGTCCTACTACAGAAATCAGTTTTCACCAGCACTACCATCGAATCACTTCACCCGGGCACCAGCACTACCACCATTTTCCACAAGCACCGTCACCATCAGTTATTCAGACACAACATACTACATTTGAACAGTGCACATCAGTAAAACTTCAAATAACGAGACTGCACAAAATGCCCTTTCCGAATTTATATCATTTAATAATCATAACAAATCATTAAAAACGCTACCGATATTGTATTTGTTTTTTTAATATAACTAATAAATAATAAAAAGTACTAACCTCCATGCATTCTTCTTTTAATGCCTTACATAATGCCCAACAAGTTTCAGGAATAATATTTCCCAGCAGTTGTGGTGATATCACGCTACTGAATTTTAAATCGGTTGCAGATCTTCCAGTCGCCAAATACCGCAGTGTGGCAATTAATCGTTCTTAGGCACTTACAGTTGCTCTCATGTGCGTTTCTGTTCTTGCAATTTTGCAACGAACACACTCCAGTAGGGTGTCAAATGATTCTTGGTCCATGTGTAAAAAATTATGTAGGGTTAATGTGGGTAATTGTAAACACGGGACAATGGTAAAGACTTTCATTGTAAAATTGCTTTATATACTAGTAAGTGTTTGACACCAATTCTCATGCATTTTCTAACCTCTAAATATTTTAGTAGTAAAACTGTTGCATGCATTGTGCGGTACTACAATTGTATTGTGGTTTTAAAGTCAACGCAAGCGTACACAAATTCATGTGAAAGTTACAAAAGTAATTAACGGTAAGTTCTTTTCCAATTAGTAGCTTCTATAATATATAATTGAAGAGGATTTTGCTTGAAATGTCAATGACCTCTTGTTCAAACTTGTTTAGAATTGCCCCAGTTTTTAACTATTGGGGTAATTGTAAACGGCTTGTATGGGTAATTGTAAACATGTATTTGTTTTAATTTTTAAGCGAAAATTGTTCGACATTATCGCAAGAAAACCCAGATGCTTCCTACACTCGTCAGGACCTCGAAGCAGCGGTGTTTGATATAAATAAGAATAAAACTTATCGGCAAGCTGAAGAAACCTACTCAATTCCAAAAGCGGTGATAGATTAAAACCACAATCTAATTAAAGCTCCAACTTCACACGTGGTTGTCACAAAATTTAACCTTGATTTTGAGCTTATGCAAATGGAAGGGGCCCAAAGTGTCGCGAGACTTCGCTAAAACGTGCCACAAGTAAGTCTGAACATCATACTACATTGTCTTACAGCTTAAAGCAAAATTCCAATGTACTGGTCTGCTATAATTTTATAGGAGTCTGATTATATATTTAAACGGAGTCGATGACACTACCGATGTGGGGCCTAGAAGCTAAGAAGCTAGCCTGCTAGTGTAGCAGTTAGTACACACGATACCGACAACCGGAGGTTATAATTTAGCATAATTAAGGTGATCCGAGATAACTTCAAGCAGTAGTATTTCAGTAAACGACGAGCACAAATGGTACAGCCAGCCCCTAATCTAATCTAAAACTACATAAAGTGGGTCGAGCTGTATGACATTCCCTAAACCAATTAGCTAATAAAGGAAGCACAGAGCCGGGGCACAGCTTGCACGAAAATTAAAACTGGAAAGGAACGTGAGAAGCAATCACCTGTTCTACAAATTCCAGGACATCAAAGTTCTTCCAAAATAAAATCTGACCGACTTATAAAATAACAACATTATACCCTAGCAACAAATAAGGCCAGGAATCTAGATTATAATTCATGTACGTACTGTTGTAGAATTGGAGCAAAATAAGTTTAAATAATGACATCCAGCTGATTACTAGGGGAGTTGCATACGTAACCACCTATTAACTATACTAATGCATGCAAAATCACCAACTGAAACCACGGGCTAATACTTAGGAATAAAAGTTCAGCTATCAAAATTTTACTAGTACAGGGGAAGCTACAAAAGAACCGTAACAAGCATTCCAATCACATACTGTATCCCTAATCGAACGGTACCAAATTAATGCGTGATCAGTAAAGAATTCAACAGCGGACCGGAAGAGTATCGATACGTGCGATACGTAGTTCCTCTATTCTTTCCAGAAAACAAGACAGTCCCAAATGGCCATCAAAACTAATGTTCCATTTATTAATCGGTAAGTAATTGTTACAGAGAGACGAGGGATCAAACGCTTGGGTGCTATTTAGGCCCAAAGGCGATTGGAATGAACGAGGGTTACTAATGCCTGGAAAACTAAATCGGACTTGCAAAGGAAACTCGACAGGAGCTCTAGACTGACTCTGAGGATAATCGTGCGCATCATCGAGATTTTGCTCATCGACCGGCGAATAATTGTCATCCAAACTTAATAAATTAGCCACGCGTGAAACCGAAGGTGCTATAGTTTCGCTAACCGACGCTAATTTCGCTTCCAGATCATCCATAGCTGTTAAGCAGCGATTATACAATTCATTCCTCCTATCGCACAAAGGTCCCGTAGGATTCAAGCGTTCCAGACGATTCGACACATGCAACAACCTAGTCTGAAGGCGCTTATAATCGTTGCTATTACTAACAAGATGTCCCAGGGCCGAAATCTCCTCCACTAAAATTTCCAGTTTCCGGAAACAAATATCTAGTTCCTCCGCAACATTAAATTCAACTCCGGGAAAAGATGCATTCCCAGACTTCTCCAATCTAATCCGTGCACGCAATAGCTTACGCTTATCCCCAGAATTACCGTCACAACAGACACCCCGAATTCGCAGTTCATAATCTAACTCATCTACAAGAAGCCGATCGATATCCATACTGAATGATTATGACAAGAAAACCCAATAGAAATTAATTCTAAATAATACAAAAAAAAATGCGCGTCGCGAGAGCACACGAAGGACGCAATCGTGCAAAGCTTTGATAACTAATCAAGATCAAAGGATGTCTTACTACTGAATTTAGAAAAAAAAAACGCGGGCTACCAGCGTACAACCGCAAGAAGTTCTCCAGGCACTTATCAAATAATCCAGAAAAAAAAAATTAACGCGGTCCAATAGCAATAACCTCCGAACCAGAGCACAATTACATAAATTTGCAATATTTAAAATAATGGGTTAGGTTCATGCACAAATCTTAGTAACTAATGGAATAAATATAGCTTGAAATACTGTTAGTACAACACATGCAATACTATCACTAAATATTTAAATCGGCGCAAAACATCCTAACAATTCGAGTGCAACAGAAATGGTTCGTTAGCTATGGTTATCACATTAAATGGCAAAATTTGGAAACGCCAAAGCACACTTAACAAAGACAGGCCCCACGTTGGGCGCCAATTCCTTCTTATTAGGCCTTTTTGATGTAAGATTCTGGGCAATCTTTCCAAGCAGCATCAAACAACACAAAAGGTACACTTAGGTGCAATTTGCCGGCCGCCGGCTCAATCGGTAGTAGGGCCGCGGGATAAATGACAGCAAGATTAATATGGGTAGAGTTAATTAAATATAAAAAAGCCCAGAGCGCCAAAAATTTTTGAAGGTGCGACAATTGCACCCCGGTGAACTGTGGAGAAATTGTAAACTCTGTACCTAGCACACAATACTTCCTGAAAGATAGCTCCAATAAAGCAAACGAACCGTAGCTAACACAACTCATATAAAGATAATTTAAAATTATTTAATTTCATGCATAAATACACTATATAACTTTTACATTGACTAACTTATATCTAGCATCAAATGAAGGATGAGGGCCACCCTAATTAAGTATCACAATGCACTAAATGTACTTACAGTTTTGACAAAACATAGAGGCTACAACATGTTAAAATGGGCAACCTCGCCAGCGGCTCGCTGCGACAGACTTGGAGCTCTGGATCTGGACGTCGCTGCAATCGTAATTCGACGTCGGCAGAGAACGTTTCGCGGTCGACGGTGGCCTAAATGGCCGGCAATATCAGCGCCGCTCCCACGGGTCGAAAGGCCAAACCTCGGGGCTAATTACCTCCGAACTACGGTACCCTCTTGTGCCCTAACTGTGCGCCGGCGACAAGGAGAAGCGGGCCCGTGGAGGCTCGACAGATCGCCTCGCTAAACGTTGCTGCACGTGGCCAAAAGGTCCAGCGACTTCAGAGCGAAAACGCAATTTGCGCCAAGTACGGCTCGATGACGAAATGTTGCCTAGTACGACTTGCAGTAAGACGGGAAACAAAGGTTCTAATAGAAAACGCACGGACAGGCTTTCCAGCGTAAAATAGTTACTCACCCCAGATGGTTTTTGGGCGCAGAAAAGAACAGCTCGAATATGCTAACACCGAATAGATCCACCGTAGCGAAGGAAACCAACGTCCTTAAATATGTTCGGGGGGCTTCAATCCACGAAACGTGAGGGCATTCCTAACTCCACATATCCAACTCAACCAAATAGCCCTAAATAAGCATCCCCGAACTAGTGAATAGCACTAGCGAACTGCTCGCTTCGAAAGCTGGCGAAGAAGAAGGCAGCGAGTCCCGGCCTGCCAATGGTTTTTCCCAGATAAAAGCTATCGCCAGAAGACACGGCCAGACGCCAATGCGCAACGCGTGGGAAAATAGCGTTCAAATTCGAAATTATGGCAGGCGGCGCATTCTGCACGTAACAACCTTACTTAAAACACGTGGTAATTCTACCGTTCGAAAGTGAAATGCGAATGGTCTACCACTTTTTGCAATTCGAAGGCGTACACTCAGAAATTTTTGAGTGCTCGCCGAGGTGCTCGCGTTCAAGAATACCGTTTTTACAAAATCGCTCGAGATGATGCCAAAGTCGTATGCGACTAGGGGCGCTAGAATCTCGAAAATACGCGACCTGGTGGACGGTGTTATGCTGCGCTCTGAAGCCGAATTGCTCATCTGGGATGGTGTTGTTTTCCTCGCTAGCCGACTCCAGTCGCTCCAGGATGATGCGCTCTGCGAGTTTTTCCATTGTTGGAAGCAGGCTGATAGGGCGATAGTTTTGCGGAAAGTTGTTCGCTTGTCCTGGCTTTTAGAGCCTTGATGACGGTGTCCACTTCCTGCGGCGAGGCTGGCTTCAGGTGCTGGTGGTCCACCTGGTTGAGTTGGCGGAAAGGATTTCAGCGCCGGATTTAGCGCCGCTGATGGCGGAGAGCACTTTTGGGCTACTGTTGCCAGTTTGGTGAAATCCAGGGTGAAGAGCAGCACAATTAAGCTGGTTATGTCTTGCGGCTTCGAGCTGCAGGTGGGCTTGGAAATGGGCTGCTGCTGCTGGTGTCACGGCGGAGTGAGCGGTTGCTGCGCTCGCTCTGACTTGAGCACTGTATGAAGCGCTACTAGACGCATTGTTTGTTTCATTATTTAATGCGCTAGGTATCGCACTGCTACTACTACTATTAATTAATAAGTTAGTACTAGTACTTACCGCTCTGGCGTAGCTGCGGGCGGGTCCCCTAGGTGCTGGAGGTTTGGGGTAGGCGCTGCAGCCCTTGTAGCTGGCTGGATGGGCTCCGTTGCAGTAGACGCAGGTGGTCGGCGTGTCCCTGGTTTCGGTGCACTCACTCGAATGGTGGTCTCTACCGCACTTCACGCACTTGGGGTCCGCACTGCAGCATCGCTGCGAGTGCCCGAAATTTTGACACCGATGGCACTGACCGATCGCGGTTTTACGTCTTGCCGACTAGACTTTTACGCGCAGATGGGGCACTTCATTGAAATCGAAAACTTTTTTCGCGGCCGCGGATTTTGTTAACTGCACAAGCAAAAGCGGGATGGGCTTCTTATCCCTGCCCAGGTGCATGCGGTGCATCCACTTGAGGGAGATTCTTGGCCTGGAGGTCCTTCAGGACCTCGAGCTCGGTGATGGGCTCCGGAATGCCCCGGATCACGATTTTTAGCGGCTTGTACTCCGCTAACTGATACGTATGGAAAGGTACCTTCTCACTGGTTAAGTGCCTCGTCATTTGCCTGTAGTCATTAGCCGTGGCAGGATGGATGCTGATACCCTCTTGTGTGCTCCTTGCCTTAAGGAACACAATCTTTTTAGCTGCGAAAGCGGCGGATAACTTACCCCAATTCTCCTTCGTGTGCAACACAACTGGGGGAACTCGCTGGAGGTTCCCGGCCTGGGGCACCTCCTCCTCGTCTTCGTCGATGGTGGACACAACCTCGAAGGGGTTCTTCGTCTCTTCGGATCGAGCCTTCTGAACTGGCGGGGGGGGGGGGCTGCGATGTCTTCTTTGCCTTGCGCTTTCGAGAGACCGGCACCGATGGCACTGACCGATCGCGGTTTTACGTCTTGCCGACTCGACTTTTACGCGCAGAAGAGCACTTCATTTAAACCGAAAACTTTTTTCGCGGCCGCGGATTTTATTAATTGCACAAGCACAAGCGGGATGGGCTTCTTATCCCTGCCCAGGTGCATGCGGTGCATCGACTTGAGGGAGATTCTTGGCCTGGAGGTCCTTCAGGACCTCGAGCTCGGTGATGGGCTCCGGAATGCCCCGGATCACGATTTTTAGCGGCTTGTACTCCGCTAACTGATACGTACGGAAAGCCACCTTCTCGCTGGTTAAGTGCCTCGTCATTTGCCTGTAGTCATCAGCCGTGCAAGGATGGATGCTGATGCCCTCTTGTGTGCTCCTTGCCTTAAGGAACACAATCTTTTTAGCTGCGAAAGCGGCGGATAACTTACCCCAATTCTCCTTCATGTGCAACACAACTGGGGGAACTCGTCTTCGTCGATGGTGGACAGAACCTCGAAGGGGTTCTTCGTCTCTTCGGATCGAGCCTTCTGAGCTGGCGGGGGGGGGGGGGCTGCGATGTCTTCTTTGCCTTGCGCTTCCGAGAGACCTCGGTGAACTCGGTGTCCATGCGCTCCTCCTGGTGAGCGCTGGAAGGACTTGTATTTACCTGTGGGGCTGGTGAGGTAAAGTCCAAGTTGGAGAGCATCGCAATAAGGCCGGCCAGGTCGATGGGCTTGCAGCTGCGCTCGGCAGAGGTCTTGGGGAGTTCGGAGCGCGCGGGGCCGGCCGTCGCTGGCGTAGCGACGGTGGGAGCGCGTGTTACACTGGCACTAACTATTTCGCTATACGTTGCACTTTTTTGCGCACTTGACGCCCTAGAGTTACTACTACTACTTATATTATTAAGACTAGCACTTACCGCTCTGGCGTAGCTCTGGAGACAGACGTACAGAAGTTCTTAGACGCAATCATGACGATCCTATCTCAGGACATCTTGGCGTGTCGAAAACTTTACACAGTGTAGCTCAGAGGTGCTACTGGCCCAAGATGCGAACAGACGTTCTGCGATACATCCGCAACTGCAAGGTGTGTTCCCGCACGAAACCTGACCAACGACCACCTGCTGGACATATGGGAGGACACACAAACATCTCGAATCCCTGGGAGGTCATCTGTATGGACCTCATAGGACCTCTACCTCGCTCTTCTCGTGGGTATCAATATATACTTGTAGTGGCCGACTGTTTCACTAAGCTTCCTCTGGTGTTTCCTCTCCGTAAGGCTACGGCTGCTTCAGTCGTACGTCACGTCGAAGAGAATGTGTTCTTATTGTTTGGCGCTCCGAAACGAATTATCAGCGACAACGGTGTCCAGTTCAAGAGTCGAGAGTTTACTGCCTTGGATAGAAACTACGGCTGTAGAATAGCGTTTACAGCTTTGTATCATCCTCAGGCCAATCCAACGGAACACATCAATAGTGTTCTGGAAAAAATGCTTACAGCATACGTGTCCGACAAACAACGTGAGTGGGATAAATACTTGCAACAAGTCGCTTGTGCCATAAGAACCTCCAAACATGATGTCACTGGTCATAGCCCTTACTTTTTGAATTTTGGTCGAGAGATTACGCTCGACGGGAATCCTGAAGGACGACCTGAAGATGAAGGTCCCGAACTTCGTGTCATAAGGGATGAAAACCCCAATATCAGAGCCCAAGCGCTGCAACGATTGTACGAAGAAGTAAAAGTTCGTCTTGCTAGGGCCTACGATCGCTCGAAGGTATACTACAACCTGCGAAGACGACCTGATGAATATCAGGTAGGCAACTCCGTTTGGAGAAGGAACTTTACGCAATCAGATGCTGTCAACCACTATACAGCTAAATTGGCACCCAAGTTCATTGGACCCTTTACAATCCATAAAAAGTTGTCTCGATTCATTTATCAACTTAAGGATCCGAACGGTTGTTTAAGTGGGAATTGGCACGCCAAAGACTTAAAGCTCAACAATGCTGTCGACAATGATAATGATTTGGTTTAGTCCACGTTTTTTTTTGGGAGGTTGGCTGGGGACGTCGGACGGACCTTTGGGATTCAATTCCTCTTTCCCTTTTCTCGAATTGGAATTCCGACCTAAACATCAGGTCCCTTCTCTTCTCGTGTCTTTCTCCTTCTCTTTTTTTTGTTTCAAAGGGATGTTCCCTCATATGGCTGTGTTCGTTTTCTTTAGGATATTTTGTATTTTTGGATATTCGCTCTGTCTTCGGTAATTTGGAGATAGTTTCAGTGTTGTAGGCTGATCTTGGGCCTAAGCACTTATCCCTGGCTGAGGTTGATTTTCCCTTCCCTTCCACCGGCGCAGCTCACGTCATCTAGCAGCGACGGAAGAGGTTGGTGTCTCTTTGCTTTCGGTGGTGTGCTTGGACTCTTACATCCTCTCTTCCTAGCTACTCTTTTAAGTTCTCTGTTTCGTTCTTCTGTATTTTCTTTTGGCAGGCATTGCATTTTTCTGGCGATTTGTTTTGATGGCAGTTGTATGGTCGGGTAAATCTGGAGTGATTTACCCTCTCTCTTGTGGGGGGAGAATTTGTTAGGGTTCTTTTGTAGCTTCCCCTGTACTAGTTAAAATTTTGATAGCTGAACTTTTATTCCTAAGTATTAGCCCGTGGTTTCAGTTGGTGATTTTGCATGCATTAGTATAGTTAATAGGTGGTTACGTATGCAACTCCCCTAGTAATCAGCTGGATGTCATTATTTAAACTAATTTTGCTCCAATTCTACAACAGTACGTACATGAATTATAATCTAGATTCCTGGCCTGACTTGTTGCTAGGGTATAATGTTGTTATTTTATAAGTCAGCCAGATTTTATTTTGGAAGAATTTTGATGTCCTGGAATTTGTAGAACAGGTGATTGCTTCTCACGTTCCTTTCCCGTTTTAATTTTCGTGCAAGCCAATTTTGATGGGACTCAATTATGCCGAGAAACAGCCATGTGTTCCTGTAATTTGACGTGTTGCACTTGGATTTCGCAATCTGCCTGTCACGGTTCCTGCTACGAAATAGGAGCTCGCTCATTGCCACCCTCTCGCATCTACTTCGGTTTCCAAAGTAAGGCCCCCCGCGTTGCTTGACCTACTGCCGGAGGCGAGCGCACTCGGCTCCAGCCATCTCGGAAGTCCCAGGTGTGATATTGCAAGGAAACCTGCGGGATAATTAGACTTGGGTGTGTACCTTTCGCATACTTATAGGGCATGCTATACCAATCGCCCCTCCCTTGTGTATTATTTTTTTGATTAGGCGAACCTTTCGCATAGATATTGACAGGGAATGTCATACAGCTCGACCCTCTTTATGTAGTTTTAGATTAGATTAGGGGCTGGCTGTACAATTTGTGCTCGTCGTTTACTGAAATACTACTGCTTGAAGTTATCTCGGATCACCTTAATTATGCTAAATTATAACCTCCGGTTGTCGGTATCGTGTGTACTAACTGCTACACTAGCAGGCAAGCTTCTTAGCTTCTAGGCCCCACATCGGTAGTGTCATCGACTGCGTTTAAATATATAATCGGACTCCTATAAAATTATAGCAGACCAGTACATTAGAATTTTGCTTTAAGCTGTAAGACAATGTAGTATGATGTTCAGACTTACTTGTGGCACGTTTTAGCGAAGTCTCGCGACACTTTGGCCCCCTCCATTTGCATAAGCTCAAAATCAAGGTTAAATTTTGTGACAACCACCGCGCATTAGGTGTGAAGTTGGAGCTTCAATTAGATTGTGGTTAAGAAGCCGTCATCGGCAACGTATCGCTTTGAGTACAATCTCCCGCGAATTATTTACGGCATTTCACGGTCAATCAATATTGTAAGGGCATATTCAAGCTGTTAATCATCCCATACAGTATAATGAGTTTGCATTAAGGGACCCCTCGTTCTCGTATGGCCATACAAACGCACGGTGTTTCTGTACATTTTGAAGTAACGTCTTAGTATCCATTCGAGCTAACTCTCGGGATTGTAAGTTAGCCTTACGCTTGCATAGCCTCGTTTCGCCGCGCACTGCCTCACAGGGCGTGTAATAATTATTGTACCTGCGTGAATATATTCTGAGGTATGATAGATGTTGCGATAGTTTAAAGCCTGCCTTGTTTTATTTTATTTCAGCTATTAATGTATCTAGGAAAGTCGCCTAATATGAGGATAGTGCCTAATATGGGGTATCTCAATATTTTCTGCAATACAACTCCGCCACCTATTGTGAAATAGCGTATGTTACACTTTCATTTGACTCTCTAATCTGCAGGAGTTTGGCTTACAGGAAACTACTATATCACTTTATTCTAACCTAAAATTGTGAAAGTGCCACTGCGAAACTTTTTACTGTACGTGTTAACAGGTGTTTTATGAATGTAAAAGGTAAGGATTATATATATATTTTGGTTAATCTCAAGCATAAGGTTCTGCCTCACTTTCCTGCAAGTTGAAATTGCTACAATTTTAGTTATTTTGATACTTTTCTGGAGTTTGTTGTAAAACAATAATTTGCCTAATATGGGGTACCATCATTTGCTTAATGTGGGGTGCCCCATATTAGGAAATATATTACAATAAACGTTTTTCATTAATATAGGTACTTACTTGTAATTGTTTCAGATGCCGAGTCAACGGAAAAGATGGAATAATAAAAATATGGTAGAAGCTATTAAAGCTTGCAGAGAGAAACGCATGGGCTACATGAAAAGCGCCAAAACATTTGGGGTTCCACAGTCGACGTTGGAACGATATGTAAAAATGAATAAAGAACCAGAAGAAATTGTAGATGGAAGCTGGGAAGAAAACCAGTCTTTTCCGAAGAACTGAAAAAAGAATTGGTAAAGCATTGTTTAAATTTAGAGAAACATTATTTTGGGGTAACCAGAAAAGACATTTGTCGATTGAGTTTTGAGTTATGCCAGAAAAATAACTTAAAAAATCCATTCAGTACCCGAAAGGAATGCGCAGGATCAAAATGACTTACAGGTTTCCTAAAACGAAATCGAGAACTATCTTTTCGAACGCCACAGGGAATATCTTATGCCCGAGTAAAATCATTTACTAAAGAAAATGTTGCATCGTTTTTTGACCTTTACGAACCTTTGTTAGAGAAAGTGAACCAAAATCCGGCACGTATTTTCAATTGCGACGAGACAGGCATAACCATAGTGCAACATAAGCACCAAAAAGTTGTCGCTTTGAAGGGAAAAAAACAAGTTGCAGCCCTTTCATCTGCCGAAAGGGGATCCCTTATGACAGTTGTCATGTGTTTCAGCGCAACGGGCTTTTACATTCCACCATTAATCATTTTTCCTAGGAAAAATATGAAACCGGAGTTAATGAATGGCATGCCTCCTGGTTCCACATATGCTTGCCACCCATCAGGCTGGATACAACAAGAAATATTTGTTCAGTGATTGAGACATTTTATCAATCATATAAAGCCCACCCGGGATGATCCAGTTGTACTCACCCTCGATGGACACTATACCCACACCAGGAATTTAGAAGTCATCACTATAGCAAGAGAGAATAATGTTCATATTGTGTGCTTACCGCCGCATTCAACCAATAAGATGGAACCTTTGGATGTTGCATTTATGTCGCCATTCAAAACATTTTATGCACAGGAAATTACAAGCTGGTTGAAACAAAATCCTGGCCGCGTTGTAACAGTTTATCAAATAGGACAACTCTTTGGGAAGGCTTATATGAGAGCAGCAGTGGTGGAGACTGCAGTAAATGGCTTAAAAAAAACAGGTCTTTTTCCTGTCGATCGCAATGTTTTCAGAGAAGAAGAATTTGTAGCGGAGTCGTTAAATACAAGTGATTTGGTATATGAAACTCTACCAATTCAAGAGATTGGCGAAATTTCCTTATCGATGGAAGAATCAGAAGTAACAGAAGCCCATCCCTCAACCTCAACAAAGTTGGTGTTACCTTCCGATTTGTTGCCTATCCCGAAGTTAGCCGAGAATATAGCAAAAAAGAAAAGATCTAATGCAGGCAAAGCTGTTATTGTCACTAGCTCCCCGTACAAGGATGAGTTAGAAACAAGTCTAACTAAAAGGAATAGTCCTGCCATATCTAGAATAAAGAGAAAGATCACGTCTGTTTGTAAGCCGAAGATATCAGAAAAGCCAAGGAAGGCTCTTGAAAGGAAACAGAAGCAAAATAGAATTAAAAAACGAAAATTGTCTTCATCGTCATCATCGGGCTCTGAGGTTGAAGTAACCTTAGATGATGGTGATGAGTCACCATTTACTGAAGATGAAGATGATGCGGCATGTATTATTTGCAACGCTCTTTTTTCTGACGATTGTTCTGGTGAGGAATGGATTCGATGTATTACGTGTTTGAAATGGGCTCATAGTGAATGTGCGGGGTACTCAGGCAAGAAGTATTTTCGTGATTTTTGTAAATAAGATGTATTTGCGTCTCTTTTTTTTTTAATTAAAACAGTTGTTTTGAACGAATAGTGTATTTTTTCAGCATCATCCACTTATTTTCAACTCTTGCGTGTGCACCCCATATTAGGCTACATTAGTACCCCATATTACGAGAGCTATGTGCCTAATATGGGATTTGCAGTAGACATGATTAGGCAATGTTTTTGGTTAGTAAATACAAATAAACTGTCATTTTGACTTACCTCACTTACAATAGATAAAATAACGTGTAAGTTGCCGTATTTTCAGTTTCCTAGAAAGAAAATGTCTATGTGATCTTTGACTTAAATAAAAAGTACCCCATATTAGGCGACTTTCCTCTATATGTTTATGTGTATCTTTTGTTTGCGGATTTGCACTATAGCACCGAATAGTTAATAAACGCTGTGATAAGTTATTTAGTCTTTGATAATTTGATTTGTTGGATTTATCTCTTACCTTGTGGAGGTCCGACGCAAGGATTAGTCAACGTCGAGGACCTGGCGCCCTCTCCTTTAGTTTTGTAGCAGCTTTGCTGGAACCCCGACCCTCTCGGCGAGTTAGCCCAATTAGGCCGATAGGTACCAGCCGGCAAAATATCTAATATAACTTTCGCCAACAGGTAAGGCCAAACCTTTATCCTTCATTACATGCTTTAGTTAGGGCATTGCGTGCTGCATTTCTCCCTTGCGATTATGAGTCCGGGTTATGGGATGAGATTCCGAACCGCACTCAAGGTGCTGACGAACCGGTCAGTGTATTCGTGGCTGTCATGGAAAATTTATTCCGCCGTTTAACTTCGGTGCCCTCGACGTATACGCGGCTTAGCTTGATCCGACGAAACTTATTGCCGAATTTCCAAACACATTTGGCCCTGGAGACTATCCATACTATCAGAAATTTGATCCAGCCTTGTAAGGCAATTGAAGATGCACACGTACGTGCACAAGGATTTCGTGGACCCCCAACTAACGTTAATCGCATGTTAGAGCCTGACCTCGCGTATCAAAGGCCTAGAGGCCATCCTAGGATTCATACGATCGGCGCCTCACCCAATGATAATTGCGCTCCCTCTAGAGATTCTTCCGCAAAATTGAATAATCCTGTTGGTGCTTCTCCACCGCGTTGTTGGAATTGCGATCAACTTAATCATCGTTCTATCGATTGTCCGTCGCCGAGGAGACGTCATTGTTTTCGCTGCGGGAAACCCGACGTTACGGTTAGGACGTGCCCTTCGTGTTCGGGAAACGGGATTCAGCGCCGTTAGGAGACCGACTAGCGTGCGTTAGAAAAAATCCTCAGGTCACTAGTTCTGTTATCGAGGCCTCCTGTTCAAAAGCGGTTCTAGATTTTATTTTGAGTCATGCTGGCCCTGATGAGCGACTCTATCTACAGATCTCTATTTTTGGAAATAAGCTTCTTATATAGAACGGCTACACTCGCGATGAACTCAATAAAGATAGAAAAAAAAGCAACCATGGGCTGCCCCCAAGGTTGGTGTTGTGGACCGGGTCTATGGAATATTCAGTATAATTCACTGCTAAACATAAATTATACCCAAAACACAAAAGCGATAGCATTCGCCGATGACTTTCTAATAATTACGCATGGGAACAACTCAATCGAAGCAGAAAACTTTGCTAACTTGGATCTTAAGAAAATTGAAATCTGGGCAAAAAATAATAAGATAACCTTTAACGACCAAAAATCAATGACAATGTTAATATCGAGGAAAAGGAAGAAGGACGATGATATAAAAATATATTTAAATGGAAATACCTTAAAACAGGTGTCGGAACTAAAATACCTAGGTATTTATTTCGATGAAAGATTAAATTTTAACAGCCACATTAAACGTACTGAGAAAGCCACCAAATTGATATACACCTTATCTAGGTCAGGAAGATTGAATTGGGGATTAGGACATCAGTCTCTTAAAATTATATATACAGGCGCTATTCAACCTATACTTACCTATGGAGCTCCCGTTTGGATTAAATCCGCGAATAGAAAAACCAACCAATTAATGCTTAAGAGGGTACAGCGACTCATTAATGTTAAAGTGGCAAAAGCATACAGAACTTTATCGTACGAAGCGTCGTGTATCTTAAGTGGTTTAGTGCCTATATTACTAAAATTGAAGAAATAAATAGAATACACTTGGCCATAAGAACTAGAGAGGATATTCACTACGATTTTCCTATGCCAGTTAGTAAGTGGATTCATCCTGCAGAAATTCCGACTGTTAATCAACCAGATCGTAATGCAAAACCTGACATCGAGATATATACAGATGGGAGTAAAACTAGTGACAAGGTTGGCTATGGAGTGGCGATTTACAGAAACAACCAGTTGGAGCACGAAATGAAATACAGACTAAGTGGTAGGTGTTCAAATAACCAGGCCGAACAATTGCCAATACTGAAAGAACTATAAAAATTAGAAGAAATATGCATCTCAGAAAACAATCAACCAAAAGTAGTACTATACACCGACAGTAGAGTCGCAATTGATTCATTGAAAGGGAGAGATAAACATGGCAATTTAATAATACAAATACAGAAACTGATGATTAAACTAGAAGGAAAATGTGAATTGTTTATCACCTGGGTAAAAGCACATCAAGGTAAGGTAGGGAACGAGAGGGCCGATTACTTAGCAAAATGTGGAGCAGAGTGCGACGATACTGTGGAAATCTACAACAAGATACCCAAAAGTGAAATAATTAGTGATGCTAAACGGGAAAGTGTAGAGAAGTGGGAAAGTGAGTGGAACAATACAGAAAAAGGGAAAGTGACAAAACAGTTCTATCCAACAGTATCCGCAAGATTAAAATACCCGTCTAAAGTGAACCCTACTTTTACTGTGCTAGTGACCGGCCATGGACAACTGCGAAGCTATTTGTACCGTTTTAAAATTTTAGACAGTGTTCGATGTCCGTGTGATACTGATGATCAGACTGTAGATCATCTGATTTATAACTGTAAAATTTTAAAAGTGCAGCGACATATATTACGACATAGTATACTAATCAAGGGCGGCGACTGGCCCGTAAATAAAAAATTACTTGTAAATACTTACCTAAGAGAATTTAATTTCTTTGTCAAAAATATAGACTGGGAGAAATTATAAAATAGTAAATAGATACATATATAGCTTCAGTTGTAGGTAACAATCAGTTAAACATACTTTCCTAAAAGAATTTAATATAATTGTTAAAAATAGAATTTGTAAGTTATAAGTAGTTAAGTTACTAGGAATTAGGCATAGTTTTCATATAATCAGAGAAGTAAATTAGAGCAGATAGTTTTAGTATAGTTTTAAAACGGTTATAATGTATGATTAAAAAACGAATGTTGCATATAGGCATATAGTATTACATATATGTAATGGAATATGCAGAATAAATGAAAAAAAAAAGCTTCTTAGATTATTGGATTCTGGCGCTTCACGCACTATTCTAGGTAGAGAAGGTTGGGAATTTGTAAAAGGCCATTGTCGACTTGAGTCAAGTCAAGCCCCCGTGTGTAGTATCGCTAATGGCATGGAATGTCGAAGTTTAGGGACTGTCACTGCCCCGATAACTCTTCGCGACAAAGTTTGCTTTATGGACGTAATAGTTGTGCCTTTTATACCGCATGCCTTAATTTTGGGTACTGACTTTTGGCATCGCATGGGTATCGTGGCGGACCTCCAAAGTAATGAGTGGACGTTTTCTAAGGATGACTTAGTTCCTGCCGTGAACGCTATCCAGGCCGTCAAACATTTGACGCAGTCTCAGCGCGAGCAACTTGACGGTTTCGTTAAGAACACTTTTGAGCAAATGGGAGATAAGCTGTTGAGCATGAAATTAAGACGTCTTCGCCCCCTATCAAACAGCGATATTATCCTATTTCTCCTGCTCTTCAGAAACAGGTGGATCTGGAGTTGAAAAAGATGTTGGAAGCGGGAATTGTGGAACCGTCCACTTCCGCTTGGTCATCACCTATCGTCATGATCAGGAAAAAGGATGCTAGCTATCGCTTTTGCGTTGATTTACGCCGTCTCAATAAAGTTACTCAGCCTGATGCTTATCCTATTCCGTATGTATCGAGTACGCTGGATAAACTTCGTGATACGCACTACCTCACTGCTCTCGATATTAAATCGGCGTATTGGCAAATTCCTGTTGCAGCCTCCTCGAGGCCTTCGACTGCGTTTACTGTCCCCAATCGCGGGTTATATCAGTTTTGTCGCATACCGTTCGGTTTGCATACGGCCCCGGCCACTTGGCAGCGGTTAATCGACCGTGTAGTTGGCGCCGATTTAGAGCCCTATGTGTTTACGTACCTTGACGATATTGTGATCTGCACGCCCACCTTCGATAAGCACCTGTCAGTTCTTCGGGAGGTTGTATCTCGTTTGTTGTATGCTGGCCTTACCCTAAGTAAGGACAAATGTCACTTTTGTAAGCCCGAGCTTAAGTATCTTGGTTATTTGGTGAATTCCAAGGGTTTGTTGGTCGATCCGGAAAAACTGGAGGCGATCACGCGTATCCCTACTCCTGGTTCGGTTTCCGAGGTACGCCGTGTTATCGGTATGGCGTCATGGTATCGACGCTTCGTACCAAACTTCTCGTCACTTATAGGCCCGCTGACGACTCTTCTTCGGAACAACGCTAAGTTCGTATGGGATGAGTGTTGTGAACAAGCTTTTCGCACAATCAAGGAACACTTGATTTCGGCCCCGATTTTGGCATTCCCGGATTTTTCCGTGCCCTTTGTAATACAAACTGATGCTACGGGTTATGGCATTGGCGCGGTCCTTACCCAACAACAGGCCGATGGTGAAAAGGTCATTTGTTACGTTAGCCGTTCGCTGACTCAGAATGAACGCAACTTTAGCACGACTGAGCGTGAATGTCTGGCTGTCCTTTTCGCGATAGAGAAACTTAGACCGTATGTTGAGGGAACAAAATTTACCGTAGTGACAGACCACTTAGCCTGAAGTGGCTTAACGATATTAAGGACCCGGTTGGTCGCATTGCGCGTTGGGCTGTCCGTCTGCAGCAGTATGACTTCGACATTGTCCATCGTAAGGGCAAAGAGCACGTTGTGCCGGACACAGTTGATGTTCCACCCGAACCTATTCGCGACCCGTGGTATAGGCGTATGTGTCAACAGATTGGAACTAGCCCTCGAAAATTTCCTCAGTGGCGACTTGATAACGGCCAGCTGTATAAGTATGATCGGTCTAACTACCCTGATCTAGCGGATGATGAAGAAGATCATTGGAAGCTCGTGGTCCCTAAACCCCGGCGCCGCGAAGTTATTAGGCAGAATCACGACGACCCCACCGCTGGTCACGCTGGCGTAAATAAAACTTTTCATCGTATCGCGCATAAGTACTATTGGCCGAGATTACGATACGACGTAGCCGCGTATGTCCGCCGTTGCGAAACGTGTCAGCGCATTAAACCCGAACAAAGAGCCCCTGCTGGTTTTATGGGAGGTCATTCCCTTATTTCGAAGCCTTGGGAAGTCAACTGTGGTGACATTTTAGGCCCGCTGCCTCGATAATCGCGAGGATACGCGTATATTCTGGTTGTGGCCGATTGCTGTAGTAAATTCGCACTCACGTTCCCCTTGCGCTCCGCGTCTGCTAATTTGGTCTCACCAAAGAGCATATAATGAGAAGAGACTCAGCGCTGGGCAGTATTAGCGTATAGCTTAAAATCTCCCGCCCGCTATGCTCCCAGGTCTTATCCCTCTGGCAGAAGGGATCCCAGTTAAACAGCTCAGAGCAAAACCATAATTCTAGAATTCGTTGGTTTAAACTAAAGTGCGGTGTTGCCAAGGTTAACACAACCTTCAAACGAAAGTAGATTAGATTAGATTTCACGACTGCCTTTTGCTGGCATGCGCACGTCAGCCCTTTGGGCTTTTTGTACTGTCGGGAGTTTTCAAGTTAGCAAGCCGACATCCGTATCTTTTACTAGACTTGCAATGTCCCCTACTAGTTTGCGGTTGTCAATAGAGTTAAGGCCCTGAACACACGGGATTCCGTTTCCCAGATTCGGTATGCGGGATACAGAATCTGAGTCTGTTCAGACACGGCGACTGAATCTCAGACGCGGGCCTTCAGTCACTTGCAGTGCCGTGCTGTTATCGACCTAGCATTGCTGTTCTTTGTTTCTGTCGAATTAGTCTAGAAGTGCTGTATTTAAAGTCAGGGATTGGGCTCTACTAAGCTAATAAATTTTTCATTGTCAAATAATGTACGCTCTATGATCGTTGTATAGTAAGGAACGCCTTGCTTCTTCGATTTAAATAGAAGTTGCAGAAAATCTGCTACGCCTATGATATGATATCATATGTTCTGGCTGGCAAAAGTAGGCGAGTCCAGGCCGTGGTACACGTGGACTCATATCCTCTATATGCTCCAATGGTAAATCGGTATCCGAGATACAGAATTTGTAGCCGGCGGCCGAAATGGAGAGATAAGGAAAATCGGCCGCCGGCGACACATTCTGTATCTCGGATACCGATTTACCATTGGAGCATATAGAGGATATGAGTTCACGTGTACCACGGCCTGGACTCGCCTACTTTTGCCAGCCAGAACATATGATATCATGTCATAGGCGTAGCAGATTTTCTTCAACTTCTATTTAAATCGAATAAGCAAGGCGTTCCTTACTATACAACGATCATGGAATGTACATTATTTGACAATGAAAAATTTATTAGCTTAGTAGAGCCTAATCCCTGACTTTAAATACAGCACTTCTAGACTAATTCGACAGAAACAAAGAACAGCAATGCTAGGTCCATAACAGCACGGCACTGCAAGTGACTGAAAGCCCGCGTCTGAGATTCAGTCGCCGTGTTTGAACAGACTCAGATTCTGTATCCCGCATACCGAATCTGGGAAACGGAATCCCGTGTGTTCAGGGCCTAAGGCTCCAATCGAGTTGGTGTCTTTTACGCTCTAATGCTGGGCATTCAAAGAGGTTATGATAGGCTGTTTCATCATCCTCTTGGCATAGTCTGCAAACAGGTTCATCTCTATAGATATTTATCCTGTGCATAAATTCTCTGAATGCTCCAGTGCCTGTTAGTAGACTGACTACTTCCTTGATTCGAGTTCTGTTCAGTCTCAACAGGGTTTTGGTGGTATGTGGATTCGGAGTTTTTAGCAATCTTTTGCAGTGTGTTGCTTGATTGTAGTTTCTCCACCTCAGTTGGTGTGCGGTATTGACCCATTCATTAATGGCTGAGCGGGCTTGGTTTTTCTGGATGCTTAGACCAGGTTCTGGACCGGTCATTGCATTACGGGCTGCTTCTTTTGCGAGCTTGTGCGCCTTTTCGTTTCCTTCAATACCTTGGTGACCTGGGATCCAGCATAATTTTACTGTATTTCCCTGGCTTAAGGTTTGAAGTTTGGAATTGCATTCCTTGACCAGTCTCGATGAAGTACTGAAAGCGTTTAGCGCTTTCAGTGCTGCCTGACTGTCTGAGAGAATGTGTATGTCTCGATTGAGCAGCTTCCTTTCTATGCTGATGTTTACGCATACGTTAATAGCTTGTACTTCAGCCTGAAAGATGTTACAAAACTTTCCTAGACTAACTTTTTCGTTGGTTCTAGGATTGGTACTGTACACACCGGAACCTGTACCCCCTTCAAACTTAGATCCATCAGTGTAAAAAATGATGTTCTTATTTGTTGGAGTTGGTAGTTGGTCCGGATTCCAACTTGTGTGTACAGTAAAGTTCTTTTCAAATTCATAGGCTTTGATTATAAGATCAGAACCCATTTCTAATATTGGGTTGTTGATGTGTGACATGATCTTGCCATGTCCTAGATTATTAGCTGTGGTCATCCAGTGACCAGTACTTTGTAATCTGTAGGCTGCCATTCTGGCTTCACCTGCCAAGATGTGCAGAGGTGGCAGATTTAAAATAGCATTCAGTGCTTGTCCTGAGGTGCCTTTAAAGGCTCCAGTGATGCACCGATTAGCTAGATATTGTATTCTGCTGATTTTGTGGATCGCAGTTGCTTGTTTTATTTTGCGCCACCAGGCGATTATTCCATATGAAATTATTGGTCGAACCATGGTTTTGTACAGCCAGAGGGTCAGTTCCGGTTTGAGCCCCCACGTACTACCTATGGCTCTTTTTCCAATAACTAATGTTTGTATGCACCTGGTGATTGTTTTGTCTAAGTGGGAGTTCCAAATTAGTTTGGAATCGATGGTTAGACCTAAGTACTTAACCTCGTTCTCCCAGTTGACATTTGTCTCAAACAGTTTTGTTCATTCTGTTTGTGATGTTCTTTCTACGAGTGAAAGCGACGAGAGTGGCTTTGCTGGGATTAATTCTAAGATTATTCTCTAGACACCACTCTTCGGTTATCTTTAGTGCTGATTTCATTACATTGTCTAGGGTTCTTTGGTATTTACCTTGAATCAGTATGACAATGTCATCAGCGTATCCTTGAGTGTAGTAGCCTTTGTTATTGAGTTGGATCAGCAGTTCATCAACTGTGAGGCACCACAGGAGTGGAGAAAGAACTCCTCCCTGTGGACATCCCCTTGTCGCCTGCACTGTCTTTTCCTTGTCAAATAACTTGACTTTTACAACTCTAGTGTTGAGCATTGCCATAGTCCATCTTATCGTGGTGTTATCGATCTGATGGTTTGTCATTGCTCTTTCAATAGAGTGGTAGGAGGTGTTGTCGAAGGCACCTTCTATGTCTAGAAATGCTCCGACTGCGTACTCCTTGTACTCCAAGGTTCTCTCAATTTTCCCCACTAGTTGGTGTAGGGCGGTTTCACATGACTTCCCTGTTTGGTAAGCATGTTGATATTTGTGAATCGGGAGTGAAGTTAGGGCTTCCTCCCTCCAGTATCTGTCTACTAATCTTTCCAACGTTTTAAGGAGGAATGACGTTAGGCTGATAGGTCTGTAAGATTTAGCTTCTGCATAGCTGCTCTTACCAGGCTTAGGGATAAATACTACTTTAGTCACTCTCCAGGCTTGGGGAATGTAGCCTAAGGCAAGACTTGCTTGGAACATGTCTTTGAGTGGGTTCAGCAGTATATCTATCCCTTTCTGCAGCATTACGGGTTGTATGCCGTCGTTTCCAGCAGATTTGAAAGGACTGAAGAGGCTAGTTGCCCATCTAATCCTTTCTTTGCTGACTATTCTCTTAGCTGTTTCCCAGTCTTCCCTCCTAGGGGTATGATTGGGTTCAGCCAGAGTAGGTTGTTCCACTGCTCCGGGTAGGTGAGTTTTTATCAAAAGAGATAAAGTCTCCTCTTCCGTTGTAGTGTATTCTCCGCTTTCTTTTTTAAGAGTGCCTACTGGGTTCATGGCTTGCTTTGAGATGATTTTGTGGAGTCTAGCTGTGGATCGCGTGGTCTCCTCCTCCTGGCAAAACTTTTTCCAGGCTGCTATCTTAGCTGCCTTGATTTTTTTGCCATAGTCTGTGAGAGCCTTGTGATAGTTCTCCCAGTTATTTGTGGCTTTAGACCTGTTAAACAGACGTCTGACTTCTTGTCTGGTCTTTTCTAGGTCTTTATTCCACCAATTTGTGTGTTTTTTTGCTCTTTGCTGACTTGGGTCTATTAGAGGGCAGCTACTCTGAAAGGAGTCAATCATGGCCTCTTTTAACCGGTCAGCATTTGAGTCTAAAACTACTTTATTGGGAGATCTGAACTTTAGGTGTTCTATCTTCTCTTGTAGTTTTTGTTTATATAAGTCCCAGTCTGTCTTTCTTGGGTTGTAGTAAACTCTTTGGCTTACTGCCCGTTGAGACAGTTCAAAGGTTATATAATTGTGGTCAGATAGTGATGGTTCGTCTGAAACTTGCCATTTATTCACTGATTGACTAATTCTCATAGTGGTTATGGTAATATCTATAACTTCATGTCTATTAGTGTTATAAAAGGTTGGAGTGTTACCTTTATTGACTACTACTAGATTGTTAGTTAAGATAAATTCTAAAAGTGACTCACCTCTTATGTTACAGTTGGTGCTGCCCCAAATGGTGTGGTGTGAATTTGCGTCGCAGCCTAGGATGAGGTCTAGATCGTCTTGGGAGGCAGATGATACTAGGTTCTCTAGTTCCTCGCTAGGCGGGGGGTCCCTGGAATCGGATGGAAGGTAGACGGAGCTTATAATGGCTTGGTCACAACCTTCATCATTATTCCATTTTATTTTAATTGTGGTTATGTCTCTAGAACAGAATTCCATTAGTGGTAAACAGTCTAGGTTATTTCTTATAAGTATGCATGTTCTAGGACTTGCATGATTATAAATAAGCTTACCTTTAGCACCCCCTAGTCCACGGACTTGTCCCTTAACTATCCATGGTTCTTGGATCAGTGCTAAATCGATGTCATCTGCTAGCAGCTTTCTGCTTAGACTTGCAGTGGCTGCTTTGCAGTGGTGCAGGTTAATTTGAACTACTTTCAGGCGCTTCTTTCCTATCCTTGGAGCGGATGAGGAGAGTGACCTTGTTGAGGCCTAGGTGCGGCCTTTTTCTGCTCCGAAGACTGTCCTTGACTGGAAGTCTGGACTGTCAACTCTGCAGTAGAGGCACACTGTTCCATGTTTGTCTCGGTCACCGAAGTCTGAGCATCAGTGATCAGAAACGGTGATGACTCCATCAGTGTGTCGTCTTCACCATGTGAAAGAGCAGTTGTTAAATCCATACAAGTGAGTATTTAATGCAACTGTAACAGGTTTGGCTAAATTCTTCTGGAGGGCGCCTGGTATCCAGAAGGCTCCATTCATGACGCATATTATAAGCCCCTGCGCCTACACCTGCTGGTGCTCTGTTTTGCACGGGTCGCATAACACATTCGAAAAGGGGATTTTGGAACCAGAAAGGCTGATCTTCTAGACAGCCATGCATCTCTTGAGCCTGGTCCCCTGCCGTGAGATTTAGGATTTTTATTGAGGTTTTCTCCTCTTGGTCCAAGCAGTGAAGCCAAGACCCCCAGCACAGATATCTCCCGTAATACATGCCTACAGCAGAGATATCCATGTATGGTATAACGGCAATGACGTGACCAGAGGTTCGTCTTTGCCGGCATCGTTATCCCAAGTGCAGACCCTTAGCCACGACACGACAGCTGGGCTTGGGGGATGTTTATCGACTTCCCAGTCTAGATCCACAGGGTTCAGTCTCAACAGGGCCACCACGAGAAGGATGCGATCGCTAAGATCGCATATCACTGATCGTTGCCAGTGATACCCTGCGGTCTTCCTTGTTGTCAGGCGGAGGGTGCAAGACCTGAACAACTTGGCTGCACTGCCTCGGCATGGATCTTCACAGCGTTTATAGCCGTTCAGTTCAGCTGGCAATGCTCGGACCCCCGCGTCTGCTAATTTGGTCTCACCAAAGAGCATATAATGAGAAGAGACTCAGCGCTGGGCAGTATTAGCGTATAGCTTAAAATCTCCCGCCCGCTAGGCTCCCAGGTCTTATCCCTCTGGCAGGAGGGATCCCAGTTAAACAGCTCAGAGCAAAACCATAATTCTAGAATTCGTTGGTTTAAACTAAAGTGCGGTGTTGCCAAGGTTAACAAAACCTTCGAACGAAAGTAACTTGGGTTACGAAACGCAGACAAAATTTCCCATTGTCTCTTAGCCAAAACAGAGTCGGGCGCTCACCCACATAAAGTGTCAGATTTCACAGGCCTCACACAATCAGCTATATTAGTTTTGTCAGCATTATAGTATATCGAGTGATCAAGTAAATATCAGCTCTAGTTTACTGTAGTTTCATAATTGCGTGCATAATTTCGAAAAATGTTTTTAATTGTGAGAAATTAAAAACACCGTAAACTCAATAAAACATTTATTATTTCAATCGCTCCCTGAGCTGACCTCCTCCGTTTGTTTACAGCTTCTTAAAATGTAACACATTTCACAAGGGTCACTTAAAACAGGAAACGGACCATTGGCAAATCTGGGCTAGATTTAACCCGTCCGACAACAAAAGACATCCAACCCAACGGCTCTTAAAGCTAAGGGTCGAGTTATTTATGGCCCTTTACTACTGTGCGTAAAAGAAACGTCATTATACACAAATAAGCTTCTAAATGATCTTAAATATTATAACAGCATTATTTTTTGACTTAGGTAATTCCAAAAAACCTCCCCTATCTACATCATTTATCATTATTGTCAAATCAGATATACTGGAGCTAGAGTTCGTATGATATCAATTTGATATTCAGCAAAAAAAATCGAGGCACTGCTAAATAAATATGACCGCTAGACGATTATTTTAAAGGCGGCACATCCCATGCAAAATGAACGGTGTATTTTGTTTTCTTTGTCAACGATCGTGTTTGCCGCGCCGCCACACGTGCAAGACCACTATAGGAAATTCAATTCAAGTTATAAACAAGTTATTCTGTACAATTAAAATTTATTTTTAGTTAATAATATCTCGAATAAAATCTGTGGAACATCGTAAAATGAAGCATTCATTTCACTGTAGCCTGCCTTATTGAGATGACAAAATTGGAAGTTTATTTTTAGAATTATTATAATGTACCTTTTGAATTATATTTTTGTGAATGCTGTTAATCATAATTTTAATAAAAAGAGAAATGACATAATGTAAATGAGTTTCGCAGGTTACATTTCTAAAATCTTTCATAATTGTTATACATTCTTTTTGTATATTTACAGTTACACTGTTACATAATTTATAATTTTCATAAAATGTGGGAAATTGTTTTATCAAAATACTTATAAAAGCATTAAATTCGTTAGATGGTCGTTTTAAAGTTTTATGTGACTAACATTATATAATCTCTAGCGAAAATAAATGCTTCATTTTCTTTATTTATTAGCTGTAACTCGCTAGAACGGGTAGGCCAATATCTATAAATAAATACGAGAACCGAGACAAATTGTACTTCTGGCTAAAATAGGTACTCTGTTCTTTGCTTTTGGGTTAGCCATAAATACTTCAAACTTTATAGTTTGTAAAGAAACATGTGATCTTTACAAGCAAATGAATTAGGAAATTAGGATAAGTAATTTGATTTTAGTTTAGTTCAGAACAAGCTAGCTGATGGTACAGTACCTTACAGTTTAGTAAGATCTGGATTTAAATCCTGTATTCAACGTATTTACGTATTGAGATTGTGTTTTAAGTATTCTTCGGTTTAATAATTGGTGCGACGCAAGTCATAATAATACATTTTCAATGGCTCCTTTAACATGTGCCTATTTTGGTTGTTTGCGAAATCGCAAACAAGACTGCGATTTAAGTTTCTTTCGTTTTCCGAAAGATACCTGCAGACGTGGGAAGTGGTTAACTAATTGTGGAAATCTGAATCTTTATAAACTCTCTTCTGAACAATTACGTGCAAAGCGAATTTGTGCCGTGCTATTTAGTGAACACCATTTTATGAATTCATTAAAAAATAAATTAGTTTTTGATGCAATTCCGTTGCATTACAAAACGAATAAGGTTACCAGTATTCAGGGCTTGACTGAACAATGTGTTCCTGTGTCGCCGGAGAAAATTTTGTTAAAAAAAGAAACTGCTCCGAAAGTGTATACGAACACCACAAACCGAGGGAAATTGCCAATTGAAGAACATCTCTCACCGTCACGCTATTCTGGTTCGGAAGAAGACCTTATTTTATTACAGGTGAGTGCTATTGTACAATAATTAATGATAGACAGTATTTTCAAGGGTAATACCACACAAGGTGAAATTTTTTTGAGAATTTTTTTCGTTCATATGCAAAATATTGCGTTTAAATTTCTCGAAACCAAAACTGCGTTAAAAATTTCGCGATACCGCAGGTCGAGTGGAATTTGAGCAGTTTTTGTTGAGAGAAATTTGCAATAATTTGCATGCTGACGAAAAAATTTCTCTTAAAAAATGTTGCCTTGTGTGGTATTTGGAAAGATTATTCAACAATATTGGTAGATGACTTTTACCGTGTTCGACAGCACACATTTTTAACGATTTCCACTATTAATTCAATACTGGAGCTTCCAACATAATTATTATGAGTTTTTAGAACGAATATGATTTGCAAACTTCATTTTGACGTTTTGGTGAAATGTCCGTCAAAGGCTACTCACTAAATTGAAATTATTAATACGAATCGGGCTCGCGTGAAAACACTGCGACATTAGGTGTTTTCAAAGATAGTCAATTTTGATTGGCCGTTTCTGACAAATTGAACAATTTTCATTGGTTCGTTCATTATAGTGTTGAATAATCTATATAAGTGATCTTTGAGTAAGTCTAACCTCACATAGTGGGTGGACCTTGTACAGGGTCCGGCAGGATGACCGACCCTATTTAAATTGTTAAAACTGTTTCAAATTTTAAAATACTTATTCATTTTCACACTAATACAGATTTACCTAATCCCTAATTTGATTAAATTCATCAAGTTGGGCGACTTGATTAAATTCATCAAGTTAGGTCTATCAAACAGAACTCTTCGCCGTATTTTAAAGGATTTAAAATGCCATCCTTACAAAGTTCAAGAAGTCGTGCACCAATTACTACCATGAGATTTAGAAGTTCGGGTTACGTTTTGTGAACAATTCCATCAATTACTGAATAATAACAAAATTAATTTGGAGCAAGTGCTAATATTTTTAATAAATAAATTATATTGTAAATAAAATTGGCAAGTTTTTACTTTACATTTTTGAAAAAAAAATTTAAAATATTTTTAAATTTGAAACAGTTATTAACAATTTAAATAGGGTCGGTCATTCTGCCGGACCCTGTATATTCTATAATCAAAATTATCTGTTAAACAATTACAGGCAATGACGGATATGTCCACGCCTACTAAAAGACGAGTTCCAAGGTATCCATCGTCTCCCATATACAAAAAACGCATAAATAAATTAAGGAAAACCATTGCCTTAAAAAATTCTCGAATTCACCGCATGCAAAAAAAAATACTGAAAAATCCTTTCGATATGAATATTTTGAGTGTGCAGCCGAAAAATGTACGAGTATTTATTAATATGCAGCTTTTCCACAAAAGAGGCCACCCTTGGACAAAAGAAGAGAAGGAACTGGCTTTGAGTATGTATTACAAGTCCCCCGCGCTGTATCTTTTTATGAGGGTAAATTTAAAATTTTCATTGCCTTCCAAATCCACGATAGAATCTTGGTTAAGAATAAATCAATTATCTACGGGGACTGAAACCGAGCTTCTTCAGAAGCTAGCGAATAAAGTCCGATGTATGACAACCGACGAAAAGCAGTGTGTTTTGCTCTTCGACGAAATTAGTATAAAGAAGGGTGTTGACTACAACTTTCGCCACGATAACATTGAGGGATTTCAAGATTTAGGTCACCCCGGACGGGAAGATAAAGTTGCAACTCAGGCATTAGTTTTTATGGTCAGGGGACTTATTAAAAATTGGAAACTTCCCATAAGTTACTATTTATCTGCAACAAGCGTTAAACACGAGGCTCTGCGTGATTTAATAGTAAAAAATATTGAGGCATTGCAAAAGATAGGTCTTCATGTACGAGTTACAACTTGTGATCAAGCAGCTAGTAACAGAGCTGCATTTGCGGATTTGGAAGTAACGGAAGATAGACCATATTTTTTTATTCATGACGTAAAAATTTTTGCCATGTATGATGTTCCACACTTAATAAAAAGCGTAAGAAATAATTTAATTGCTAACGATTTTTTTGTTGAGGATAAAATGATCTCGTGGAATGACGTAGACAAAACTTACCAAATTGACAAATCTTCCACTACAGCTAGAGCCGCAATAAAAATTTCAGACATTCATATTAATCCCAACAGTTTTCAAAAAATGAGGGTGAAATACGCTACGCAAATTTTTTCCAATTCAATGAGTGCAGCAATGAAAACGTGCATTAAAACTGGCCAGTTGCAAAGTTCTAGTGCTATTAACACAGCCGAGTTTCTGTTAAAAATGAACAATCTGTTTGACACTTTAAATAGTAGAATTTTAAATGACCCCAACCCTTATCGATGTGCCCTGTCTATTAGAAGAGAAAATTTGGAACTTTTTTTAACTCAGTCGAAGAACTGGATACAGAGTTGGAGGTCATATACAAAGAATCACAAACAAAGGGAGGGTATTTACTGTTTTAAGGGTTTTTTGTTGACTATTGAAGCTGTTTTAGAACTGTGGCGAGATCTGAAGAGTGAAGGTTATGAGTTTCTATTGACGAGTAGATTAAATCAAGACCCCATTGAAAATTTCTTTGCTACTGCACGGCGTAATGGTGGAAACTGTTCGAATCCTACAGCCAAATCGTTTCGACAAATTCTACAATTTAATATGTACGTAAGGCTTTTAAAAGCCCCTAAAAATTCAAATTGCGAAGTTGATGGAGACAATCTTATCGATTTAGAACAACTGCAGTTTGACGAGGCATCTCTGCCAGTAGTTGAAATTAAGCGTACTACCGCTAATGGGGACAACTTTGAAACTGTATCAGACAGTATAAATCAAGAACACTCATTATGCATCCAACCCGCGATAGAAGAATCAACTTTAGAGAAATGTTCTATTGTATACGTCGCTGGTTACGTAGCACATAAAACTTTGAAAAAATATAACTGTGCAGCCTGTTTAAGTTTCATGTGTACAAAAGAGCCACTAAGCACAGCAAGTGAACTACGTTTATTAGAAAAAGATTACAGTAACAATGAGTGCGTGAAATAAATATTTATTTTCAAATGAAAACACCTACACAAATTACAACACATGTTGCAAGGGTTGTGTTACAAATATTTTCAAAATATTTTTTAAGTTTCAAGAGTTCATTACATTTTAAGAAACAGTTGTTAGTGTTAAGTGTAAATCAGATAAAAACATTAAAACCAGAATGGTTCAAGGACGATAACGGGTGCTACGAACATAAAATGTTTTTCGTAAATCATTTAATAATGTGTAAATTATATAAAACACTTAAGTGGTTATCTCGCGACTTGCGAGTAGCAGGTCAATATAAAAGTGCAAGTAGCAAACGGGTACAGCATTTAAATAATATTTAGAATACATATTTTTAGATTTTTAAGCAAATGGTGTTTTCGGTGCCTACGTACGAGTAGGTAAATACGTTCTATATCCTCGTTTTTAAATATATTTATTTTTTACACATTAGTCTTGCCATAACTAGTGTTACAATACTGTAGTGGTTTACCTACATGTAACCTGGTTACACATTGCTAGGTTGCAAAATGCTATATCAGCAAAGATTTGACAAATTGTACAATGTGTTCTTGCCTAACAGTACGCAAACAAAGAGTCTTTAGCCTACATATCTGGACCCTTTAAAAGTAATTAAAATGACCGATAAGTACTTTGTTTTGCAGGGTGTTAAGGGTACTGTAAGCTAAGATCGCATTAAGCCTGCTTACAGTATTAAGTAATGCAATACTGCTGCTTTGCAAAGTACTTTTTAGTTCGTTGTAGGTATTACATGTTTTAAGTTTCCGCTGCTCGCTCTGTTTTCTGATTTCAGAATTCTGCGAGACACATTCGCTTGCAGACAACAACCAAAGCAACAGCTGCAAGATCGCACTTCAAAAAATCGTTGCCGCTACCTGTGTTGTGTGATTTATATTGTTATATTTTAGTGTTGTTATTATTTTTGTTAAAAAGATAGAAGTTTTTTGCAGCTAGGGATAACTATTTACTAAATTTATAGTTCTCCATAGTTTTTTCTTCTCTAAAACATAACCCCACGTAACTAAATCAAATATCTTGGGGGGTTTACCTACATGTAATCTGGTTACACATTGCTAGGTTGCAAACAACAAAATAAATAAAGATTGTTATTTGATATTTGAAACATAAAACCTGTGTTTTATTTCTTCGAATACAATTCATATACAGTGTCTCCCCGGATAGGTGAAACGACTCTTGTAAATGTAAAAAATTCTGGATTTCATTTTTCGCGTCTTGAGGTTCAGCCCTCCTTGGTTAAAGACGAATTTTCAACATATTTTTCTGTAGATTACTGTGCCTTTTATGTAGCAAATACGACAGAAAGTTATTAAGAAAAGTTGTTTAGAATCAACATCCAAATCCAAATTTACAGGATTTTTGTAACAGTAATTCATTAACAGTGGTAGATTATAGTTTCTTGAAGCCATTTAAATATATATTAATTGCACTTCCCGCGAGGTATGAATGGTCCTCGACACCGAAAGGTAAAAGAGGCTATAGATTATGTATGTATATATGTAGAATTGAAAAATATTTCTCCTAAAAAGCGCATTGCATAAAAAACGTAAAAATTATGCAAACATAATACTTTTCGGTAAATAATAAAAACTCTGAGATTTTTTAGAGTATGTTATTTTTAGCTAACTGAACAATCTCAAAGCCAGAAAACACCTATTTTTTAACTTTAGCTAAAAAGTAAATTTTCAATTTTTTAAATATTTTCAAAATTTCACATACAAAGGTGTAATATTAAAATTCATTTTTTATGTGAACACTTTAAAGATTTATAATTGGGAAAAATAATATAAAATGTTAATTACTTCTTTAGATTTTTTATTATTTACCGAAAAGTAGTATGTTTGCATAATTTTTAGGCTTTCCATGCAAGGCGTTTTTTAAGTGGAATATTTTTCCATTCTAATTAATATCTATTTAAATGGCTTCTAGAAACTTTAATTTAGCCCTGTTAATGAATTGCTGTAACAAAAATCCGTAAATGTTCTTTTACAGTTGTCCAAATAAAGAGATTTGTCTTTGTCCAATTACATGTTCTAAAAATCTCCTTATTTAGACAATTGTAAAAGAACATTTACAGAATTTTTGTAACTGAAATTCATTAACACGGCTAGATTAGAATTTCCGTCGGCGGTTGCCCCAAATTCAAGCATACATAAAAATAATATCTGCGTTGATTACCTGCGCCTCAATAATAGCCGAAACGGGCCATTATACCATGCACCGAAGTTTTTTAATTTATTACCTCCGGATATTCGAATGATACCGATTAATAAATTTAAAATAACAATAAAATCGTTCTCGTTAAAACACGGTTTTTACAACAACGAAGAATTTTGCGCGCGCATTGGCGACCTCATTGAAATCTTACTTAATTTCGGAAAAATGCCTTTCCGGATTTTAACAAATTCGAATATCTGGATTGTAAAAGGCCTTGTAGTTTGCTGGTCCGTACGACCTTCTTACAATGCGGCAACAGATCTGGCAACATGGGCAATTTATCTTCGCGCTCGAGTCACTTGAGGGTTAGTGCCGCTGGTTTCAGGTAGAAAACCCAAGATAACATTTGCTTTCCCCACATTTTAATTCGAGAAAAGTGGTATGCAACCCAATTAACAAGCAACACGTTTACAGCCATAAGCTTGCGCCTCTTCTCATTATATGCTCTTTGGTCTCACGTCATTTTGAGGAAGATGTTTTCTTGATGTTTGGCGCTCCAAAGCGCATTGTGTGTGATAATGGCGTCCAATTTCGTAGCCGCGAATTTCAGTCCCTAGCGAACCGATATGGGTGTAAGATTTCGTTTACGGCCAATTACCACCCTCAAGCCAACCCGACCGAACGCATAAATCGAGTGTTGGAAGACCATGTTGACTGCGTATGTCGCTGATCATCATCAAGATTGGGACAGATATCTCTCTCAGGTCGCTTGCGCGATTTGCACTTCGGTTCATGAAGTTACGGGGAAGACTCTGTACTTTATTAATTTTGGTAGGGAAATCTCGCTTAAACACGAACCTCCTCCGGACAACGAGGACTCTGAGCTCCAATTCGATCGTAGTAAGGACTTGAATGCCCGTGCCACGCTCATCAATAAACTTTATGTAGAGGTAAAACGTCGGCTAGGTAAAGCGTATGAGAAATCTAAAGCGCATTACGACCTTCGCCGCCGTCCCCTAGAGTATGTTCTTGGACAAGCCGTGTTGCGTAGGAACTACGTGTTGTCGGATGCCGCACGCCAATTTACGACCAAGCTCGCCGCTAAGTTTGTGGGCCCGTTCATTATTAATCGGAAATTTTCTCGGTGGGTGTATGGGCTTAAACATCCGGACGGGAATGTGATGAAGGGTACTTGGCACGCGAAAGATTTGAAGCCTTATGACGACTCGGCTATACACTAGTGTCCCTCTCGTATAGCGTTTAGGGTGGTTGGTTGGGCATTTGTAGGGTAGTTCACTGTTAGGAAACGCTTTCATCTTGTTTTTTTCCTCGTATAGCGCTTAGGGTGGTTGGTTGGGAAATTGCAGGGAAGGTCACTATTTTGGGGAGCATTTTCAACTTGCTTTCCCTTCTACGAAGGCATCTTTGGGTAGGTCGCCCTTAGGAACTTTGGCATCGTGTTCTCCCTCCTGCGAGGTTTACTGTTGGCCACTTTCGGATAGGCCTCTTTAGGGTATGGCCTTATCGGTTTATTTTATTGCGGATGTTACTTCGGCTAGTGCCGATGTTGCCTTCTGAAAGAACGTTTGGTAGAGATCCGCTATCGCGGTCTGATATGTCCTTGTGTTGTATAATGTGTTGGAGCCGGTTAGTCCTTTATCCTTCGCCTTCTTGTCTTATGAGCTGTATCTGGTTTCCTCCCTTTCTCGTCTGGTGTGGATGTGTTCTCTGTTGTAAATGGATCCTCTGGTGCGAATGCGATGAATCTGGCTGTGCTGATAATTTACTTCTCTTTGAACTGGTGTGATTGTGGTCTTTGGTGCTGAATGGATCTTGGGTGTGAGTGGGATTAAGACTTGTAGAGATTTCCTCCAGGCCGTTCGGGGCGCTGCAGGGTCTCTCGGTCAGTATGTGTGTCGAATGGCGTGTATGTTGGCTCTGCCTATCACTTCTCTGGTTTCTGTGGCCCTCTTTTCCCGGGGTTACCTTCTCCCCTTTTAGTGTCAAAAGAAGAACCCTAACCGTCTTCGTTGCTTAGTGTCGTCCCATTTCGGTCTCATAGTACCTCAACTGTGGAGGTCTTGATTGGGCCTCGGGGTTTTGTTTTGTAGGAAGTTGTCAGGGGGGGGGGGTACTTGGGAAGATACGAGGTGATGTTGGGGGGGTTCTTGGGGTTGGAGTTTCTTCGCGATGAGTCGTTACGGGACTGCTCACCGGCGCAGCATTTTCACCCAGCAGCGACGAGCAGTCTCGATCCCTGTCGTGGAGTTGATCTGGCCACAGGTTCCTCCTGGGGTCACTACCGCCTTCTCAAGTAGTTGCCTTATCGTGGGGTGAGTTTGGGTTTTCAAGTGCGTGTGTGTTCGTAAGCGTATTTAGCGGGGTGATGCCCTTCCTGGGTTTTTTTTGTTGTTGTCTGACTGAGCTGTCTGGCATAGATTTCATTGAGTGTAGAAAAATTTCTGCGAAATTTTTCTGTTCTGGTAAGGGGGGAGTTGTTACATGCAGAATGCGGCCTGCCATAATTTCGAATTTGAACGCTATTTTCCCGCGCGTTGCGCATTAGCGTCTGGCCGTGTCTTCTGGCGATAGCTTTTATCTGAGAAAAACCATTGGCAGGCCGGGACTCGCTGCCTTCTTCTGCGCCAGCTTTCGAAGCGAGCAGTTCGCTAGTGCTATTCACTAGTTCGGGGATGCTTATTTAGGGCTATTTGGTTGAGTTGGATATGTTGAGTTAGGAATGCCCTCACGTTTCGTGGATTGAAGCCCCCCGAACATATTTAAGGACATTGGTTTCCTTCGCTACGGGGAAGCTATTCGGTGTTAGCATATTCGAGCTGTTCTTTTCTGCGCCCAAAAACCATCTGGGGTGAGTAACTATTTTACGCTGGAAAGCCTGTCCGTGCGTGTTCTATTAGAACCTTTGTTTCCCGTCTTACAGCAAGTTGTACTAGGCAACATTTCGTCATCGAGCCGTACTTGGCGCAAATTGCGTTTTCGCTCTGAAGTCGCAGGACCTTTTGGCCACGTGCAGCAACGTTTAGCGAGGCGATCTGTCGAGCCTCCACGGGCCCGCTTCTCCTTGTCGCCGGCGCACAGTTAGGGCACAAGAGGGTAACGTAGTTCGGAGGTAATTAGCCCCGAGGTTTGGCCTTTCGACCCGTGGGAGCGGCGCTGTTATTGCCGGCCATTTAAGCCACCGTCGACCGCGAAACGTTCTCTGCCGACGTCGAATTACGATTGCAGCGACGGCCAGATCCATTGCGCCAAGTCTGTCGCAGCGAGCCGCTGGCGAGGTTGCCCATTTTAACATGTTGTAGCCTCTATGTTTTGTCAAAACTGTAAGTACATTTAGTGCATTGTGATACTTAATTAGGGCGGCCCTCATCCTTCATTTCATGCTAGATATAAGTTAGTCAATGTAAAAGTTATATAGTGTATTTATGCATGAAATTAAACAATTGTAAATTATCTTTATATGAGTTGTGTTAGCTACGGTTCGTTTGCTTTACTGGAGCTATCTTTCAGGAAGTATTGTGTGCTAGGTACAGAGTTTACAATTTCTCCACAGTTCACCGGGGTGCAATTGTCGTACCTTCAAAAATTGTTGGCGCCCTGGGCTTTTTTATATTTAATTAACTCTACCGATATTAATCTTGCTGTCATTTATCCCGCGACCCTACTACCGATTGAGCCGGCGGCCGGCAAGTTGCACCCAAGTGTACCTTTTGTGTTGTTTGATGCTGTTTGGTGTAAGGTGTAAAATGGCAACAAAATTTAAAGAAAAACATCTACAAAAGTGCAGAACAGCGACGTATGTTCTCGATGTTACTGGAAAAGAAACCATATTTGGTGTCAGGGCAATATAGTTCGTCTTTTACGTACAAAGATGACCAAAACCAGTGGACAGAAATTGGGGCCACTTTGAATGCCATCCCTGGAGTCAGCGAAGACTGGAGACACTGGCGAAAGGTAGGTTGAAATTAGTTAACTTCCACAAATATTATTACTGTAATTATTCGTTATTTCATTATACACACGGCAAGACTTGCGTAGTAAGGCAAAAACAAAAGCAGCTGCCCTGCGGTCTTATATGACCGCCACAGGTGGTGGGTGTGCAAACCCATTAACACCAAGTGTAGTAGATGAAACCATCCTCAACATTAGTAGCCCCACAGTTACTGATGGCATATATATTGCAGAATCTTTGGTGACCATTGTAAGTTGAAATCCAAATATAAATTTTTTAAATTGCCTATTTAATATTTTCAAGATTTCTTAGTATTTAAACGGTACTCCCGCTACTCATACAGAACAATCCAGCCCTTCAGTTGCTGTTGTAATGGATTGTTCTGTATCAGTACCTGAAGATATATCCGCACCTGCCAGCTCTGTAACAGTACCTGCTGAAGTTGTATTGGCACCTGCCAGCTCTGCATCGGTACCTGCAGTTGCGCTGGCACCAGCCACCTCGGCATCGACAGCAAGACCCAGCCATAGCAGACAAGCTGCAAAAAGTAGTACGCCAAGAGGTAACTATATATCTACCTTCTATCTTATTTAATTACAATTGTACGATCCTTTTGTTTTTTTAGTTATCCCAAATGCAGCAGTAAAGAAACTGAAGAGTGCTCTTGATTGTAGCACTGCTTTCCAAACAGCCGGCCAGTGCAATTGCTGCCGCCGCCTCAACCTCCTCCCAGACCGTTGACGCTGTCCCCCAGGTGGTGCAGATAGAGATGGAGCGCAAGAAGCCCGCTAAGACTACGCAGCCAATTTAAAAGCCGCGCTTCGAGCAGGCGAATAGCTTCGAAGCCCTGGGGGAATCGGAGACGACGACCAGCAGCCACAACAACACCAGCCCGAGCAGCTACGATAGCGAGTGCCGCCAGTTGTCATTTACGAGAAGCACAACTGGGTCACTCTCTCGGCGACGTTCGCCAAGAAATTCATCGGCTATGTGAAAGCCAGGGCGACCGCCGATGGCATCATTGTGCATCCCTCAACCATCGAAGATTATAAGAGGATGACGGCCTACCTCACGGAGGCGGAAGTGCGGTATCACACTTACCAGCTGACGGAGGATAAACCCCTGAAGGTGGTCATCAGGAGCATTCCTGAACTCCTCGACGTCGCTGACGTTAAAGAACGATCTCTGCGCGAAAAAGGAAAAGTTTGAGATAACTTCTGTCACTCGGATGCACATCGGCAGGGACAGAAAGCCAATCCCGCTCGTCCTGTTGCAGCTCGTGAAGTCGACCGTCGCTAAGAAAACTTTCGACCTGAAGAAGGTGCTGCACCTGCGCGTCTCCATCGAGTCACCGCGACGCAGAATCAGCGTCGGACAATGCCATCGTTGCCAGCGCCTAGAGCACGCCCAACGCTCTTGCTACGCCGCCCCCAGGTGCGTGAAATGCGGAGGAGAGCATCCAAGCAGCTCCTGCTCCAAGTCGAAGGACACGCCAGCCACGTGTGCGAACTGCCAGGGTGCCCACCCCGCAAGCTACAAGGGCTGCAAAGCCTTGCCGAAGCCGCCGCCAACTCGCAGCTACGCCGCCGCCCCTATGGCACCGGCAGCATCCCCTGCCCAGTCAGTTTCCGACACCACCAGCTCCACAAGCCCCGACTTTGCCAGCCTCCTGGGGCTACTGAACAGAATCGATTTTTCGCAACTTGCCATTGTTGCGAAAAAGATCCTGGCCCCCATGACCGCCGCCACTTCCGGTACCGAGATCGTCTCCGCCTTCCTAAGCTGTGCCCAGGACATCGCCACCATCTTCAAGCCGTAAAAAGCTCAAGATCCTCGGCCCCAGCCAACTCGAGGAGCTCGCTGCTAAAGCGGCGCTCACAATTCCAGCAACAAGCGTCAAAATCAGATGAAGGAGGTGAGACACAAGGTCTCGGTACTCCGCTGCCCAGGAAGTTCATCGTTCATCGTTCGGCAACAAACTTCACTTCTTGGCAGTCACTAGACACAGAGGGCAGTTACTACTTGGGATTAGACAGATTGCGACCCAAGTAGTAACAAAGCTCCGATCGTCGCTGCCCTGATGGATTTCGCCGCCGTGACCAACGTCCGACCACGGAGACGTCGAGCTGTCCAGCTGCCGTCCAGTGTCGCCGCCAACGTCCGGTCCACTTCGAGATCCACGCCAGCGCCGTTCCTCGACGTCGGAGAGCGTCGTTTCTGTCGCCGGAGCGCGTCAGCTTCCCAGCCGCCTGAGAGAGATCTCACACGCTAGATAGTGTGGTGCCTTTGGGACTTTAGCGTAAGACATTGTAGTTTAGATTAGTAAGTAAGTTAGCCTAAGTTCTTAGTTTTAGTGTGTATATATTTTCTCCCCTATATTTGTATATTACCATGAGATTTAAAAAAATGATTCTGAGCAGGCCTTGATATGTGTTATACGTTTGGCAGTACTGAAGTGGATTGTCAGTCTATGTCAAATTCGAGATTAAAAGGTTAGGTTTTGTTTGTTATTTGACACAGACTGACGTAAAACTTAACCTGCAAATCTCTAATTTGACATAGACTGACAATACACTTCAGTACTGCCAAACGTATAACACATATCAAGGCCTGCTCAGAATCTTTTTTTTTATCTCATGGTACACAGTAAACATGATCCCGCTGCTCACACATTACATCACCTGTGTCACAAACACGTTGTATTTATATTTGTGTTGCATCTTTAGTCTCGTGTGTGGTACTGCGTTAGTCAAGCTGCTCGACTGCTAACGCCATCTGTGCCATACACAGACTTCATCTGCATTACATCTTTTGTATCTGTACAGGGCTTAATCTCTGTTCTAAGAGTAATTAATTTTCTACTGTTAGATGTGGAATTAATATACTCTTTTGCCTTTTACATTGTTATGTATTTTATTGACGCTTGCACCTTGTTAGGTGTTAGCAACAGTGTAAGTTTCATGACAGCTCAGTGCCCTAAAGACTGGTGGTGAAACACAAAAACTGTCCAGACATATGTCCATGTTGCCATGACAGACTGCCTTGTGCTAGAAATAACAACACGGTTTCCTGTAACAGTTGTAGCGGAGATTTTAGAGGTCAGGACAGATTTAACCGTCTTATTTTAAAGCAAGTGTGTCAACAATTTCAACGTTGTCGCACATGTTATCAGACGGTTCCCGCGAATACAAAGCATCGGTGCGGCTATAAATCAGGGATGCCAGATCTCACAATGTTTCGTGAGATCTCATGATCTCGAACCAAATCTCACGATAAATGTATTGTATCTCACGATTTTAACATTAGAATTAATTTTCTAGTAAAAAATTACAATTTTTTTAGCGTATGGAGGGCTAATTTTAAATTTCCTATACAGATATCAGTGATTTCCTGACAATATTACCTTACCCAATGCTATCAAATAACAATAACAAATGTGTCGACGTCGAGTCCCTTATTCAAGCATAGGTAATTCCCCGAGAATTTTATATCAGCAGAGTTTATAAAAAAGATCCCAGTTTCCATCAAGGTTATTATTGCCGACAGCGACCTGCAGGCCGCGTTTTCAATTTTAACTACAATTTTTCACGAGAAACAGTCGAGTACTAGTGATAGTGATGTGCCAGATGCCTCCGGGTCCTCAACTCCAGAAAAAAATAAATAGAAGCTATGCTACAACCAGAAATATAATAATGGGAGAAAGAAATGAAATGGCTCACAGAAATAAAAAAAGATCCTCTTTATGCCTGGTAATTTGATGATTTATTAAAGTATTATGTTTTGCAATTCTCCAGGTGTATATCATGTAATTCTGATATAAAAATAACATATAGAAAGGGAGATTTGATGCAACATAGTAAAACTAGCACACAAAATTCACTCGATCTATCGTTGGTCAACAATCAGTTTCGTCATCGTTTAGTAAAAAAAAACAAAATAAATGGATGTAGAAGCTAAAGCCAAAAAAGCTAATTTAAGAGTGGGCTATTGTTTTGGACTGTGTTTTTTCCAAAGTAAATTTGATAAAAACTAATGTTCGAAATCGGATTTGTACAAATTCGATTCATGGATTGCTCTTAGCATCACAAAGTACTAATGGGGAATGCTACAATTTCAAAGTGTCTAATTCTTTGCTACAAGCAATGGACGCCAATAATTTGTACAAATCCGATGACGAGTAAGATGTGGAGGTTTATATTGAGACATATTAGTTGTTAGGTTAATTATTTAAATATAAATTTATTTAGTTAAGAACTGTGTTGCTCTTGTAAAATATTCAAGTACTTCATTATATAACATAAATTCAAATTAGTGTTTTATTTGTGCCGGTGTATACTTACCCTAAAATTCGATAATTTTGGCATCGCCGCGCCATAATTTCATATTTGACATCTGGCATCGCTGTCTCCATAGCTCAGTGGTAAGCATTCTGGCTACTGATCTAAGGGTCGAGAGTTCGACCCCCGATCCCGGCGAGGTTTTTAAAAATAAAAAATTCCGAAGTGATGTAAAGCGGTGGGTTCCATGCTACTACGATGTGTAGCATGTAAAAGATCCCTTGCTAAGGTTGGAACATCTTAGACCCAGTTTTATAAACGAAGATCACCCCGGAGTCAGCGTTAACTCGGCGATTTCTAAAATTGTGCGTTGTACCAACCTCGATCAACGCTAAGTTTGGTTACAATTTACAAGGGCTAATTTAACTGATTATGAAGATTTTATGGAACTTGTAAATGTAGTAGCAGCAGGGATAAGAAGAAATCCAAGAGTTTTTCTTGATCGACCAGATCATCTCCGAAAATGGTCAGCTGAAGAATTCATCGTTAGATTCCGACTAACAAAAAATTCAGTACGCGAAGTACTGGCGCAATTAAATATTGGTTTAAACACAATAAGGTATAATACAAAAATACAATAGTACTCTGTGTAATTAAAGTTGGATTATTGGTTTTTAGAAATTATGCATTGTCTGCGACTGGCATGCTTTTACTAACGCGTTTTTTTGCCACGGGTTCAATGTTAATAATTGCTGGAGATTTTATGGGTGTCCATAAATCCACTGCGAGCAGAGTTATAAATCAAGTTTCAAGGCAGATAGCTTGGGAACCAGGTATATAAAATTTCCACAAAACCCCGAAGAAACAGCACGAGTAAATTTCGATTTTTACAAAATAGCTAAATTAGCTAAAAATACAATCACCGGGTGGCAATGATGCGGAAATTTACAGAAATCGGAAGGACTATTTTTCTATAAATGTCTAATGCATTTGTGATGCACCTCTACACATAACTAGCACCATTAGTCGGTGGCCTGGATCTAGCCACGATTCAACCATTTTCAATAACTGTAGAATGCGAGGCAAATTTGAAAATGGAGAATATATGGACAGTTTATTGTTAGACGACAGTAGATACGGTATCAAACCCTATTTGATTACCTCCTTGTCAAATCCGTCAACGCTCGCAAATAATTTATTTAATGAAGCTCAGATTAGAACTCGCAATCCTATTGAACGATTCTTCGGGGTGTGGAAACGCCTTTTCCCTATTTTGGCTCTAGGGATTCGACTAAAAGTAGAAAAAGTTGAAGCCGTCATCGTTGCAACTGCCTTTCTTCATAATATTGCGTGCAACAATAGAGAACCACTTCCACCAACTGAAGATAATGTTGAAGGTTTATTGCAGCAGGATGTTCAAATTAATGGAGTTCAAATGAATGAGGGAATATGAATAATATCATTAGACATAATTTAATAGCAAATCACTTTGCAACACTTGTATATTCTCTTGTTACGAACACAACGTAAATGTCTAATTTCAAAACTCTAGTTGTAATTCTTGCTCAAGTTTATATACTATTCATCTAGTTTAACATTAACATATCCATTGTAATAAAAGAGAATAAATAATTAGTTTGTTTTATTTTTTTAACGTTTAACAATTGCTGTTTTAAAATTTCCATTCTCAATAGGTGTTCCTCTTCGGCAAATCTCATTTGTTGTTGGTGCCTTTCTTGCATATGCTGCATTCGCAATTTATGTTCGGCTTCCAAAACCCGACCTTCATCTTTGGTTGCCACCCAAGAACATAACTGGCCGACCAATTTGCTGCTAGAGCGAATGTTGGCATTTAGCTGCTTGGCCTTTGGCGTTCGCAACTTTGCCGGTGTATATGAGGCCCAATAGGCCTGGCCAGAATTGCTGGTAGATGGTCCAGTTTCTAAACTTAAATTGTTACATTCCTGTTACGTTTTTAAAATTAGGTGTTTACCACAGACACAAATTTCCTTGGCCTGGCCGGAATTGCTTGTAGATGCTCCATATTCTAAAATTACATTATTACATTCCTGTTACGTTTTTTTAAATTAGGTCCTTACCACAGAGAACAATTTCCTTGGCCTGGCCGGAATTGCTCGGAGATAGTCCAGATTCTAAAATTACATTATTACATTCTTGTTACATTTTTTAAATGAGGAATTTGTTTACCACATATAACATTGCCATTATTTGTCATTTCAATCACTATGGGGACCACATCACTTACTTTTGTTGCTGGGGTTAATCCTGAAACTTAAACCGTAAGTTTTTGTAATAATAAAATGTAAATGACATACCAATACGATCATCATCGAATTCACTGTCATGCAGGTCCCTAGCGGCTCCAAAACTTTCATGTCAAATGCGTCCATTTTTAAATCACTTGTTGGTAGCCCTCATTCTGTGCCCGTAACTTTCATTTTTTCATCGGTAAATTTTTGTTTGCTCCTCTTCTTGATATCTTTGTATTTATCAGCAGCCGTTCTGCTTATTTCCCCGCTAGCGCAAAAATTCCTTGTGAATGGTCCCCCATATGGCATTCTTTTGGAGATTTGCAGCTGCGTCCGTTTCCATTCCATTCCACAATATGCTTGTATTTTTCGACCCAGCATAGTAGGCGGGTTTCTTCTAATGAAGAAAAAGTGACTGCACGTTTCTCCTTACCTACATTTATATTAAACTAGCTTTTACCCGCGACTTCGTTCGCGCGAGGTTCGTTATTTGTGTATTAAATAATGTTCCGCCCCACCCCGCCCCGTCTCGACCCTTCCCGTCCCGTCCCGCCCCTTTCCCTCCCGTCCAGTCCCGTCCCTTCCCGTCCCGTCCCGCCCCTCCTCTTCCATCCCATCCCCTCCCCTTCCATCCCATCTTTTTCCTTCCCTTTCCGTCCCGTCCGTCCCGCCCCGCCCCGCCCCGTCCCGCTTTGCACCGTCCCGTCTCGTCCCGTTCCGTCCCTTCCCTTCCCGTCCAGTCCCGTCCCGCTCAGTCCCGTCCCGGCAGTCCGTCCCGTTCCGTCCAGTCTAGTCCCGTCCCGTCCCGTTTCTTCCCTTATGTCATGTTCACCGTCTTGGACTTAAAAATAAATGCCATTTTTGCAATCAACGTCCCAATAAACCTCAATAACGACACCCATATCGATTTTTAGGCTTACTTACCCCATTTCACCCCCTAAGGGGTTGATTTTCGGAAAATCACGAAATACGTGTTTGCTTATTTGTTTTTAGGAGTACTCCTACGAAGTTTCAAGTCGAAATGTCTATTTAATATTATTTTTCCATACAAAATTGGAACCCCCATTTTACCCCTTTAGGGGTTGAATTTCGAAATATCCTTCCTTATTCCTTGTATACATCATAAAGGGAACCTCTGTGCAAAATTTCAGCTTTCTAGGTCCAAGGGTTTGGGCTGGGCGTTGATGAGTCAGTCAGTCAGGACTTTTAGAAATATATATAAGATTATAGATATAAATAAAATTATTAAAATGTTGCTTACCTTCAACGAGAATATACGTATCTAGGCAAATAAGATTATTAAAATAAGGTACACAACAACAAATGACCACGAGCTTTTGCAGGTTAGAAACGAGTGACCACAAATAACTTCTTGCCCGTAAAAGTTGGTGACATATAAAAATTTGTTGTACCAACAATCGTTTTCAAAGTAACTCGCAGATCAGTTGACTCCCCGTTTATTTTGCTTTATACAACGCACGTAACCTTGATCCTGGTTCAAGTCTTGAACCAGAGTTAACAGATCCGAGAGTTAACGCGCTTTTATAAAACTGGGCTTTAGTCTCGGCAAAATTCTAAGTAGGACTAAGGCCAGGTACTCTGCATGCCAAGACCTTGTCCACGGGGTTGGCAAAAAGGGCCTATGCAGACCTACTTGCTAGACATGAGTCTCCCCACAATACCACTACTACATCGGAAAAGCCAACCAGCAGTAATTTAAATCCATCTTGTAGCTCCATCAAAGAAGTTGAAACGGTGGCTTCTGGTTCTGGTAACTTATAAATATGTTAAACAAGATAATGGTAATGTTTAGATTGAAGCATTTTAGGAAATGCCTCTGATGAGGAGATCGAAGATCCAGACAGAGAAGAAATGGCTCCTTTAAACGAGCCTACCATCCCAGAATCGCGTCAGGGCAGCTCCAGAAACATTAATAAAAACGACAACTTAAGCCTGTGGACGAGTCGTTTATTACATATTTGGAATCGATACAAATTCGCCCACAAAGAAAAGAGAAGCAGACAAACCAGCTTTTTTTGGAAAGTTTGCTGAGGACACGAATAAGTGGCTTCCAGCTGAGTTGCAAAAATTTAAAATGGACATTTTAACAAAATTTAATGAATTATTCGAATTATTTTTTTTTATTAATAAAGAGTATCACATTTTTAATTATGTATTTTATTGTGTTATACATTGCTATCATTTGCTTCGATTATTACAGCTTGCCATTCCACAGACCCTGTACCACTAAAACAGTCACAAAACTTTTTCCTGATACCCGGCTGTACGGGTGGATTGGTTTACATTTGATCGACCCATGCTTCCAATAGCTTCAAATGCGCTACCTGTTGTATTAACTGGTTTCGGATTCTCAAGCACAGTATTTTCTTCTGTTAGGACCATATTATGCAAAACACATGCAGTTTCAATTATTTTATCTACTTTTTCTGGATGAACAGCTATGCTACTTTCAAATATTCTAAATTTAGACACTAAAATACCAAATGCGCATTCAACAGTCTGTCCAGCATATGAAAGCCGGTAGTTGTATCTCTATTTACTGTTGCCTAAATCGCGTCGAGGAAATGGTTTCATCAAATGCTCTGTTAAACGTAAGTTTCAACCGGGGAAAAGGGTTTATATGTTGACTACCGAGCGATCAACAAAATCACAAGGACAAATCCCCTCTTCCGTTAATAAACGACCAAATAGACGCACTACCTTCTCTCGTCTATTTCTTCGCCTTGGACTTGAAAAACGGCTTCTTCCATATCCCCGTAGCGGAAAGCTCAAAACACTACACCGCCTTCGTTGCTCATAACGGACTTTATGAATATAACTATACCCCGTGTGGATTATCAAACAGCGCTGCTACATTCCAACGTTACATAAATAAAATATTTGAACCATTGATCAACCAACGTGTGGTTTTTATCTACTTGGATGACATACTTGTAACTATGACTAGACAAGTGCTCTTTTCTACAGACCAAAATCGAATACAAAAGGACGAAGCGAGACCCCAAACACGTAAGACCGAAGCCGTTTCAAAATTTCCGATTCCTACAACGGTAAAACAGCTTCGACGATTTCTGTGGTTAACCGGTTACTTCTGCAGATCTATAGTCTTATTCTACTATAGCAGGACCTTTAACACGTCCATTGTGCAAGAAACAAACATTTGTGTTTGGCCAAGAACAACTCGAATCTTTCCAAATGATCAAAGATTTGCTTACCTCGGAACCTGTATTAAGAATCTACTCGCCAGTTAGAGATTCGAACTGCATACCGATGCGAGCTCCTACAGCTACGGTACTAATGCAGCGCCACGAACACAGCAAATTTCACTCAGTATACATGTCCGAATCGACGACAGAAGTTGAATCCCGCTACAACTCATTTGAGCTGGAACTTCTCGCAATCGTAGGAAGTTTAGAAACATTTCGGGTTTATCTTCTCGGCATCAACTTTAAATTGGTAACAGATTGCAAAGCACTTAAGCTGTCGTTGTCCAAACGCGAAGTAAACTCAAGAATCTATCGCTGGTCAGTCATACTAGAGGAAGATAACTACACTGTAGAACATCGGTTCAGTGAAGCAATGCAACACGTTGATACGCTCAGTAGAGTCAACATATTGGTAGTCGATCGACCAAGAGACTCACCTCCTTCAAGCAATGCAAACCATATACCCGGAATTGCATAAACTGATTTCTGTCTTCGAAACTGGCAATGACTTGCCCAACAAGTGCGACAAGCTAAAGAACGGAATACTTTGCTATGAGACAGGGCAAGACCACACTGTCTTTGTAACTTCCCGAAGCATGCCGAGGAAAGTTGTCAAGTCAGCCCACTGTGATACTGGCCATATTGGAGTAACAAAGACAGTAAAAATAATACGAAGAACCTATTGGTTTCCCAAGCTTCAACGTTATGTCCAAAATACATCAAAAACTGCTTGACATGCCTCACATTTAATCCCACCACCGGTAAACCAGTTGCACAGTTATACAGTATACACAAAGGCAATCTTCCCTTCCTTACACTCCACTGCGACCACGTAGGCCCCCTAGACAATTCCACAACTGGGTATAGGCACCCGTGGCCCTCTTTATTAATTAATGCCGTTCGGTAAGGGTTCACTTACAAAGGTTTAAATTCGAAATTTGTTTTTAAATTCAAAATTTAAGAATTAAAAATGAATAAAAACAATTATATAACTATAATTTGTCAATGTAAGTACACAAAATTTGATAGCAAACTTTTTAAACTTCTATTTGAAAGCCTTTTAAAATCTAAAATTATCGACTGCAGCGCATTTTAAGCCCACACTCACTTTAGCAGTACAAGTTTTGGCGCTATTATCTAAAATGTTGGACATCCCTGTTCTAGCCTATATACATAAATTTGATTCGCAACATGAAACCTCTTTGTTTTTCAAGAAAGAATCCCTTTTTACTTCATAATCGGATTTCATAGCGGATGTGTCAAGTTATTTCATTAGATCTAAAAATTTTGATAACAATGGTTGTACCAGGTAGATATAAGTATTCTTGTAGTATACGTGGTTGTAACAATAAGTTATAGGGAATTAAACGATGTGCCTTATAAAAGTAAACTCTTTTTTATAATGCTAAAAACAGTTGCACAAAGAGCAAGGTGGTTTGAAGCTATAAATAAATTTCTACGCTTAGGACAATTAGTTTTTCAAAGAAACCGGTACGCATATGTGAAGACCATTTTAAAGAAAGTTCATTTATAAGTTCTGTAAGATCAAGACTTTTACCGAACAGAATTCCAGAATGCTACACATATTCTGACATCGCGACTGCTGTTTACTCTTCATCTGCGTCTTCATAACTTCCCGAACAACCAGCAAACACACCTGTTCTTATGATCAACCCTCAACTTCTGCAACAGAAGATATGCCACAATTTAATCCACAACACAATCCCAATCAAGAAACAGTCAGTACTGCAGTTGTACAGCCAAAACAGACACTTTTAAGTTCCATAAATGTGCGTAGAGTAGCCGAATTAACTCCAAAGAAGAAACAAATGTATATGTTGTATAAATCACAACAAAAGCATTTCTACAACTTGAAGAGAGCTCTATTTCGGTCACTGCATGCAATCAAGCAAATATAGAAATGTTTAAGGCTCTTGAAACGAGTCGCCATCCTGCTGGGGTGGAATGTATTAAGTCACAAGTTCGTAATGCTCCCAAAAAATGTTCAAAGTGGACAACTAAAAATAAAGTGTTTGCGTTGGCATTATATAAAAAGAAGGCCAAAATGTTAACGATTTTTAAGTACAATTTTCAAATTACCATCATCGCTAATATTGCAAAAATATTTACAACGCTTTCCTTTGAAACTTGTATACACATGAATGTGTAATGAATCGTCTCAAATCAAAAGTAAAAAAAAATGGAGAAAGGAGATAGATTGTATGTAGATCTTGGCTCTTTAGGAAGACGAAATGCTAGTGCTAATCACGCATTAGTATTTGTATAACGTATTGATATACGAAAAAAGTGGAAACAACGTATTGCTTATTTTTTTTACACTATACAAACAGCGCATTTAAAAGTGACAATAAAAGAACTTATATCGGCTTTATAAGCAATAGGTCTGAAGGTAATATGTACAATCTGTGATTTAGGAACTACACACAGAGTAGCACTAAATCAGTTACAACAATCATCACAAAGACCAGGCCCATATATTTTTATTAATAATGAAAACATCATCACCCTATTTGACCCAACCCATTTACTGACATTAACAAGAAATGCTCTATTAAAATACAACATACAGTTTGAAATAAATAAAATAGCATAATTAAAGCAGATTATTAAATGTATAACATATGACAAAACGATTTCAGTGTTCATACAAAATACAGGATTATTATTTTGAACTTCAAACCAATCCAAAACTCAAAATGAGGGTATCAATAGCTGCATAGACATGAAGTCATACCGTAGCATGTACCATAGAATCGAAACTTCCTGCTGAAGCTATAATTACAGCAGAATTTTCCGCTGACCTGGATCATTTTTACGACAGCTTTAATGGGCGTTCGTTGTATCCTGACGTGGAGAAAAAGTTGCGATGTTGTTTATCTGAAAAATTAGAGCATATAAGATTTTTGAATTTAATTAAAACCAAAAATAAACACCTGACCATTTATAGATAAAAATGATTATTCCAAAGTTATCTGAACATTACGATTCAAAAAAGCTTGGTTTACCAATACAGTAGCAATACACGAAATATGGAAAATATGTAAACAAGATGGCTTGAGATTCTTAGCAACTCGTTCTCTCAATCAAGATCCCATCGAGAAGTTGTTTGCAATGATTCGACAATACGGAGCTACAAACACTAGCTCTACTTGTTACCTATTTGTTTCGGCACTTAAAACATCTGCATTTAATAATTTAATCGCTCCACATAGCAAACAATCAAACTGCAAAAAATATGAAAACAGTATTTTAGAAAATTTACAAGACTTAATAGAGCAAGAATTTCAACACCCAGCTGTTATCATAGACGACACACTTGAGAATGAACAATACACGATGTGAGTTTCTATGATTTTGATACTCAGGCTGTAGCATATGTGTATGGTTACTTTACAAGAAAAGTTGAACTGCTTGATTATGACCAATGCAAAGGATCGTTGTTAAGTTTTTCTGTAAAACCTCAACATACTTTCATAATGTTTAAAGAAATAGACGGTGAACAAAGGTTAAAATGTGTTTCTAAACATTTAATAAATTACAAAGTGTGTATTTATTACTTCGTCGTCAGTGTATTGAAAGAACATTGACACATTTTAACATTAAAATATAAACTTATTAACATCTTGCGTAAAATTAATACCCAGTGGTTTCAGTGTGGCGAACATGCCGATATTGTGTTAAAAATATTGGAAGTAGCACTGGATATAATCACTAGGAAATATTATAGAGACTTGCATCGTTGCTCAAAATTTAAACGAAGGACTACCAACTGATCATTAAGGTATGTAGTTCTTCGAGTTTTACATGCAATACGCTTACCGTTCTTCCTACCTACCTAAACTAACCTATTTTCGTTCCAATATTGCTTGTTCTTGTGTTCCAAGACTTCTTTCCATAATTCCCCGTATTCTACTAAAATTACACAATTATGATTTATATTTATATAAAAATAATTACTTTCTCACAGCATAAATTAGTAATTCATACTTGTTTCAAGTAAACGTGAATTCGCCAATTAACAGCCATCTTGACCCTTTCAACCTTGAGGGACAACGTCAAACGTCATTGTCTATTAGTTCTCAAAATTTTGAACAAATAATGTACACGACGGTCAGCCGCGCATGGGGCGCTGTAGTCACGATTCTCTTAGAGACCCTGAATAAAAAGTAAGATAATCTTAATATACAGGGTCTCTAGATTCTCCTTCTCTCCCTACGCTGGTGATCCCTCTCTTATATATCCTCCTTGGCGATTCCGGTGCCAAAGATGCCAATCGTTTATTAATGTTTAGAACTGAAGCAAACTTGACCATGCTGGAACAGCATCTAAACTGGTTCGTAGATGGAACGTTTAAAGTTGCACCGGAGCTGTTTTTCCAAGTATTTACCATCCACGCGTTGGTAGAAAAACGGTGCATTTCATTAATATCGTCATTCTGCAAGATAAATGCGAGGAGTCGTACGTACGAGTTTTCGAAAAAGTATTTGAGGGTGCAGAAGTTTGTTTCATTGAGGACAATCTTTGTGGAGAAATGTGCAAGAACTTGGATTAATTGGAGAGTACCGTGATAATGAAAATATACGTATACATATAAAAATGTTGTTGGCTTTGAGCTTTGTACCAGTTAATGATGTAGTAAATGCTTTTGAGGGTTTGATTGAGAGCTGCCTTAATGAAATGGATGCCTTGGTAGATTACTGGGAAGATACTTATATAGGACGCCAAAAGCGTCATCGCAAACAGAGCCTCGATTTGGCATAGAAGTGTGGAATGTTCACTATCGTGTTGTCAAAGGTCTTCCTCATACCAACAATTCGGTAGAAAGTTGATATCGAGCATTTCAGCAAACTGTAGATTGTATTCATCCGTCGATCTACAAACTTATCTCGATCATTTTCGCAAAGAGCAAAATCAAGTGAAAATACATTTGACGTGACAAACTAGACAAAAATATGTCCAACTTAATCGCAGATTAGAAGTGGTAGTACAAAGTTATCATAATTACCATATTTTGGACTGGACTATTTTGTGTGTGAGCCTTTTTGTCGGGGCTATTACGATGGGGCTATTATTACGTGTCACGATTTCTCCTTATTAATATAAACGTCAACTTCAAAAATATTTCTTTCGTACATCGTCTATCATCTTTTTTTTGTAAGCTTTTCATACAAATGTGTTAACTACGATATCTTTCAGAAAATACAGAATGGTCTCAAGCGGAAGGCTACTGAGAACCTTTCACAACCTCCAACAAAACTGATTTTTTCGGCCATTTCCAAGGACTGTGGACGAGTTAATTCACAAGATATGTCAAATATCCGAAGAAGTATTCTACCACCTTTACCAACAAATTTAAAAGAAGTTCACGATACCTTAGAAGCTATAAATGTGGAAACTAATATGGGAGAACATTTTTTTCTTTTAAATAACGTAAACTTAATGTTGCATTTCTCGCAGTCGAAATTTAGAAATTTTGAGTAAACATGAAATATATATACAGATGGCACTTTTAATTAGTCCGAAGTACTTTGAACAAATGTTTACATTACATATTGTAGAAAATGGTCATTACATACCATTAGTATTTGCACATATTTTCAGTCTGTATTTTCTAGTGAAAAACATGTTGATAATCGTGTAACGATCTATAAAATGGTTACCAATTTATCTATTTCTAATATTACAGTTTCTGATAAAACTGTTTTTAAAATTTTAATAGCTCTCGATGCGAACAAAGGCGCAGGACCCGGTGGCATCCCCGCGCTTTTTATAAAGCAATGCGCTTCAAGCCTATCTCTTCCTTTATCCATTCTTTTTAATAAATCATTACGTGAAGGCTGTTGCCCTGCAATCTGGAAAACTTCGCATGTCGTGCCCATATATATAATACACATATATTGCTAGTAGGGCCTGGAAACGTCAGAAAACATTACGGCGCCGACATAGTCTCACTTAGAGTATAACGCGTCTCGTGCGCATGCGTGAGAATTCGAACTCCGCCTTTAGAAGCGAATTTTAAACTTGACCACTTCCCCATTGGCCGGACGACGCCGCCGCGCTTGCACACAGCTTACCATTATACATTGAAGAGTTGGTTGTCTGTCTCACTTCCTTGGCAAGTTTCCCACTCATAGCCGCTAGCAATATAGTAAGTATTAGATATATGGTCGTGCCTATATACAAATCTGGCAATAGAGGTAACGTTGAAAACTATCGACCTATTTCTAAACTCTGCATTTTTAACAAAGTTTTGGAAAAAATAATTTATAACGTAATTTTTTCGTCGGTAAAACCTTTTATCATTCAGCAACAGCACGGATTTTTTACTGGTAGGTCGGTTAACACTAATTTACTTTCTTATACAGAATATATATTAAAAAGCATGGACAGCCGGCAGCAAGTTGACGCTGTTTATACAGATTTCAGCAAAGCTTTTGATAAAATCAGCCATACAATTTTATTAGCAAAACTTAACTCGATCGGCATCCATGGTAATCTCCTTCGATGGATATCATCATATCTTAGAAATAGATCTCAGCTTGTTGTAGTTAATGGCTATAAATCTGAACCAAAAATTGTTTCGTCAGGTGTTCCTCAAGGGTCGCACCTAGGCCCTTTGTTTTTCATTATTTTTATAAACGATATCTCCCGCTGTTTTCGGTTCACCAAGTTTCTATTGTACGCCGACGATCTTAAAATCTTCACTGTTATCTCCAATATCCAAGATTGTATAAATTTTCAAACCGACTTAAACAGATTGAATGCATATTGCAAAGAAAATAGTTTAATCTTAAACATTAAAAAATGCTACCAAATCAAATTCACACGTAATCGACAGGTTACTGACTTCCAATATTTTTTGGGTGTTGATCCTCTCAAAGTAGTTACTAATATAAAAGATTTGGGTGTCATGGTAGATAATAAGGTACTGTTTGATATCCATATTGATAAAATTGCCAGGAAATCATATCAAATGTTAGGATTTCTAATTAGAACGTGCAAACATTTCACAAATCCCGATGCGCTTAAGATCCTTTATTTCTCTTTGATCCGAAGTCATTTAGAGTACTGCAGCACTGTTTGGAACCCCCAATACAGTACATATATAGATCGGTTAGAAGGTATTCAAAATAAATTTATACGATTCTTTTCTACTAAATTTCCGTTCAACCATATTGCAATCGGTTCTCTAAAAAGGCGAAGAGAAATATTGGATCTTATACTTCTATACAAGCTTTTTAAGGACAGGGTATACCCTAAAACCAGAGACCTAAAAAGTGGCTCTAAATCTTATAATTTAATTTATTTTCTGATTTCCTTTGGTAGTTACGATTAAAATTAAGTTTTTTAACAAATTTGAAAAGAAAAATTTTTCTTCAACTGATAGGAACAAAAATAGATGTTTTGTGATTATCTGCATAAATAATAATTTATTTGATTTGAAATTTTAAAAGGTTGATGTTATGAACTTCCATACGCGGTATGAAACAGTATGGTGTTTGTATAATCAATTTAAATGTAGTTATAAGCAAAAAATTGACCTATTTGATAAAATTTTCTGAAATAACCGAAATTAAGATGAGATTGCGCCGTCCAAACCATTTGAAATTTTGTCATACCCTTCTTCGCGTGACGTTGTGTCATTTGGTACAAGCCGCATCAATGAAATAATTACACAATATGTTAAAATCTCAAAAATATATTGCCATTTTTAATAATTCACGATACACAAGATGGCTGCAGACCCACCGCTACTACTAATGACCGGCTTTAGATGCACGAGATAAAGCAACGCAAATGGTACTGGATAAAGGCGCAGGTAAACGCATTTGCCCTGCGGCGTTATTACTCCTGTTGAGAATTCAGCAATTTTAAATTTTGAAGTTGCAGATTGGTCTACGGCTGAGGCTACGGCATAAAAAAGAATGCATCAATTAAAACAGCGGTCGGGAGATTAATATACACAATGGGCCATAAATAACTGTACAGATTTTGTAGCCTCTTATATTAGTAAGTCAAATTTTTAAAAGATGATTATACCATCGAAAATCTCAATCTTTATAGATGGAAAGGAAGCACTTTTACTTCCAAAGATGTAGTAGTTGTGTATGGTTAAATGAAAGCATACAATAAATGTTGTTTTTGCAACTTTAGAAAATACAATAATAAAAAAAAATATCTAAATAATTATTAAATATGCT